>PVLA01014836.1:0-28416 GCA_004027455.1 Hydrochoerus hydrochaeris
ATAAAATTAGGGTCACCTTCTGGACCCTGATAACTGATCTCCCTGTCTGTTGATTGACTTGTTTCACACTACCAGAGTGCAGGACTGAAAGAGACAAAGTTTTGGGAGGAGAGGGCTTATTGGCAAAGCTGAAGACAGAAGGGACAAGGAGCACTTCCTGTCCCTAGGTCCCCACATTCTCAGGGCATAAAGAAGATGAACCTTGTCTGAGGGCTGTGTCCCCAAGAATATGAGAGCAAAAACCACAGATTTTCTGGGGCCTCTACATCCTGCGAGGTCGGGACAGTGCTCCTGCAGGTGGCAGCCAGCTGGCAGGTGGAGCTGCCATTCCAGAGGGACAGTAGGCATTCAGGGCACTTGTTGGTATTCTGGTCACCTACACCCACTGTCACTGAGAACTTTTAGAGTCACCACTATTAACAGTTATCTCTAAGATCTTGTAAGTCACCTAAGGAAGACTGCCATCTTGCCACAGATAAGTAAGGAAAAATGTGTGTTTTCCTTCCCCTTTCTTCTCATCACAAAACACAGAGATAAGCTCAGGGAAGAAGCAGGCATGGGGAAAGGGACAGCCTCTCCCTCCTTTCCAGCCCAGCCACCAGAGTAGTGGGGGCAAGTACTTAGAGCCCTCTCTGTCAACGCATGAGCCAGCTCACCCCAACACAGAGCACTGGGTATTCAGGTTTAATGGCAGTGTTGGCACCTTGCAATAAAAAAGTGCGTTTTGGGTCACAGTTTGGACTGTTGGTCTCTAAAAGATTCACCATCACTGATCCTGAGCCTCTTCTGTGTCCCCACAAATATCCACAAGTGTGCTGAAAATGTGTCCATGGTACTGGGGCCATGGGGGGAATTTGGATCACATGTGAGATTTAAGTTTAAAAAGCAGGAAAAATGAATCCTAAAACCAAGTTGGATTATTTTAACAACTAGATGTTATTTTAAAAGTCCTATAATCAAAATAAAATGCTTAGGAAGATGGAGAGGGATTGCAGACTCGAAGCTAAGCTAGGCAACATAGAAAGACTTTCTCACAATAAAAATAGGCTGGAGGTGTACCTCAGTGGTATAGCCCTTGCGCAGAATGCATGGGTGAAGCCAGAAAGTGGGGGGGGAGAAAGGAGAAGGGGAGGGAAGGGGAAGAGAAGGGAAGGGACCAGAAGAGAAAAAAACAAAAGGGGGGGTGGTGAGAGGGGAGAGAGACAAAGAACAGAAATTTAAGGGTATTCTTTAAGAAATGAAATTAAATGGCCAACACTGCCATTAAACCTGAATTTAATTCTTTAAGAAATTTAAATTTCTTAAATTTAAAAACTACCCATTACCATGAGTAGATCCACCAAGCATGACTGTTAGTAATAAATAGAAAAACTGAATTTATCCAATGTCATATTAGGCTAAGCACCCTCATCAAGTGGTTACTTAAATTAACAATGACACTACAGTGTGCTATGTGAGGTGACAGATAGCCACAGATTTGAACCAGGAGTCAAGGTGGGACCCTATGTAAATGCTTAGGAAAGGTTTCAGAGAAGAGGAAACAGACAGCTCTGAAGCTGAAAGAGTGAAGGCACCATTTGAGTCCAGAGGGAGGGTTGTATAAAGGCACTGAGGTAGAAATAACGTCAGACATTTGAAAACTAAGCAAAGTGGAAGAAAACATGAAGGGAAAAGTGTAAGCGAAGGAGGCTGAAAACAAAAGGCCTGCCTTGGTAGTGCGCCTGCTCCCTGTGGGGTCTGAACTTTATCTCCTGGCTGAGAATTGATGGGCCTTGTGACTGAGCAGACCTGGTCATGCCTAGCTTTTAGAGACACTCTCTTCCACGGGAAACCACTGCCGAAGCTGACACCTGCCTGATAAAACTCCCTCCCCAAAAGACAGTGAAAATACGTCTCGGGTTGCTTGGTGCAATTATTAATACTATTCCTTTTCTCCCCCCAAATCCTGTCAATTTTAGACGTTAAATCAGAGTCACTCTACTCTGGAGTGCCCTTGTCTCTAATCTTAAATGTTTTATATCCATTCTGTAATTCCCATGTTGCAGTCTTTGGGGAGTTTTGAAATACTCAGGGTTGGTGGGGGGCGGGGGACGACTACATAGGCGTGTGCGTGTGTGCGTGTGCGTGTGTGCGTGTGTGCGTGTGTGCGTGTTAATGTGGAATGAAAGAGTTGAGGATGATGCCCAGAAATCTGGCTTGGGAAGGATGATTGATTAGTAGACAGAGTTTTGCCAGCTGCAGGTCGCTTGAGAGATTTGTGATAATCGTTGCTCCAGGAGCAACTTTAGATTCCTTTCCAGGGAATAAACACAGCTGTCTGCCTTATAAGAAAAAAACATGGGAAAAAACTGATGGAAGAATAAAAGAGAAAAAGTTGTATCTGTAATCAAGAACAAATAAACCAAATGCTGAATTGAAATTCCACATCCAACTTTTAGCCAGAGAATACAACAGCAGTCCTTTCTACCAGTTTCCTGTGGGCCACAGGAAATCCTTACTTGCTCCATTCAAGGAGAAATCTATTTTCTCTCCTGTCCCCCTCCCTTCCTCCCTTTCCTCTCCCTCTCCGCCTTTCCTCTTCCTCTCTTCTTCCTGTCCTCTCCCCTTTCCCTGTCTCCTCTTCTCTCCTTCCCTCTCTTCCTAAGAAATAATCCACCCACTGATCCTAATGAAGTGGTCCCAATGAAATGAGCTGATGACATGTGTGGCTTGTGGGAAGGTGCTGCTGACGTACATGCTGACCCTGCAGGAAACACAGAACTGTCAGCAATGAGACATTGCAGCAGGGTGGGGAAACACCAGCATTCAGAAGTCCTGGGCTTCAGTTGCCTTTTCCAACAACCTGTATGACATTGGACCAACAATTCTTTTTCTCCAGACCTCACTTCTGGGATCTGTGAATTGTTTATGTTATTAACTATGCCTCAGGATTTCCACAAAGCAAGACAGCCACTTTACATATAACAAGTGCAGTGCAAAGGGTAAAGTGCTGCTTATTTACTTACTGTGGTGCTGGGACTAACCAGGGCTGTGTGCATGTTAGCCAAGCACCACCACTGAGCTACGTCCTCATCTCAAAAGCAATGCCATGTTTTTATGTCATGTCTTTTGTCTGTCCTTGATTTTTTAATTACATAGATAACAGAACTTATCTTTTGCTTTACTCTGTCCCCTTGAGGCATGGATCTTTCCTTTTTTACTAGGATTATATTTCTAGCTTCAGAGGAAAGAGCTGTTCAATGATAACAAACATGGTAGTGGTTCACCCTACACTTAAGACCCTTGTGAAGTTCCATACAACTGCATGAAATGCCTGTGAGTCCACCTCTGTTTTCCATATAATTCTGGTCACTGTAAGGGTCCAAACTGAACTCTGGGTGGCCTGCTGTTCAGATCAGACGAGTGACCAGTTCAGCTGGGCAGGTGGCCTGATCACCTCTGTCCTCTTTGCCAGGTTAGCTTGCTGCATGATGATGAGTGGAAGTAATTGGGTTGTCCTTGGCACCATTTTTGCTCAATGGTCAGAAAATAGTTTGAATCCAGTGTCTTCCTTTATGTAATTTTTTGAAATTTTTATTGGAAGCATCAAATTGATGGCATCTGCCTATCCCTGCCAAGAGATGTGGCATTAATTAGCTCTCCAATAGGGAACCATGAAGAAAGGTACTTCCTAAGCAACCAATCAAAAGTGACTCCTCGTTCTCTCCCTCTCCCCTGCCCCAGTGCCAAGGGAATAAATTGCTGCCATTTGGGAAATGTATTAATTCTTTCAGGCTACTGGTACCATGCTGTGTAATAAAAGGGGCAATTTATCAAATGGTATCTTAATGGCCTAGAAGGGTTAATGCAGCGTTAGTGGAAGATTATGCTCTTTTCCCCAGTAAAATCGTGATGATTTCTTCAGAGTCATTTAGGTTAGAATATAATGCCATTACTCCCAAAAAGAAAAAGATAAAGAGGAAGACAGATTAAAAAGGAGAAGAAGATGATGATGATGATGATGATGGTGAATTTTTACATTGTTACTTTAAGATCTGCATTTTGGGGGAAGAATTTCCTCCTAAACTATGCCCTTTGCTTTCTCTTCCACCTCACAGCCCCTCTGTCCACAAATGCCTCAATAAAACTCACCATCGTGGTAATCAGCAGGCATTTGAGGCCCCTGTGGGCTCACAATGGGAAGCGATTAGAGTGGTCCATAGGTGTGTTTAACTAAAAATGCCATTGACAAGGTAACAGTGGTCTTGAGTGTTGTTAATAGCTCTGAGTGGAGATGTACCTTAACTCAATAAGGGGAAAGTCACTAGTTTATGGGTTTGTCTGGACATTGCAGGAGGCACCATATAGTGCAATTATTTTTATTTGTACATACCATGTTTTGTTAGTGCCCATGCTGGAAGTAGAAAAAGCCCACCCTATTAAGATATTTAAGATTTTATCACCCTTTCCACTTCATCATAGCCTAATAAAAATGCCCAGGGAAAATGCCAGCTGATGCATAGCCTGCCTCCACACAGTCCTTTGAAAACCTGTACTGTCAACCTGCTAAGCCCTTGGCTATACCCTTTCTGTTAAACCATAACAACTTTCTAGTACACCATCTAGTTACATGCAGTGAGAGTCTCACTCTGAGAGCTACCGTAAGGGCTCTAGAAGCTGAAACACTAAAATGAACCCAAAAATGAGCAGAGCCTTGATCAGGTTGGGCGCTATCTGGGTGAACCAGAAGGTAGCAGCAGAGGATTTCAAGGCTGGAAGACCATGGTGATGGGCAGAAGAACAGAACCTCAAAGATGTCCACCTCCTACTCCCTGCAGTAGGCAGATACCTCACCCTGCATGGCAGAGGGGCCTGGGAGATGGAAGTTAGATACTGGAGGAGCAGTGTGTTATGTGTGAGCCAGGAAGGCCCAGCGTAAGGGTGCTTTTAAGAGGATAGCAGTGTAAGAGAGAGGGATCTGAAGATGCCATGGTGCTGGCTCAAAGAGGGAAGGAGGGACCTTGAGCCTAGCTGGAAAAGACAGGAACTGAACTACATAATCCTGCTGTAGGGTGGAGCTGACACCTTCGAAGTAGCTCAGAGAGGCCTCAGGGTTACAGAACTGTAAAACCTGTGTTCAGCCAGTAAAGTTGTGATACAATATTAGCTGGAGATTCATGCAAGCCTCTGTAGTGATCATTTTATTTACCGAAAGACTGCTTTCTTCAGTGCCTCTGATTAAAGTCATAGCAATTCTCATGCCTGTATTTTGTCTGAAAATGCTAAGACGGGGGCTGAAAGTGGAGCTCAGCGGTAGAGCCCTTGGCCGGCACACATGAGCCCCAGGTTTCATTCCAGAAAGGAAGGAAGAGGCAGAAGGAAAATAAATGCCAGAGATGAGGGAGGTTCAAGGGAGAAAGGGAGGATAGATGCTGTTTGGAGGTTATGACCCAGAGGACTGTTTTCCTTGTTTCTTCCTTCCCAGCCACCATTTGCCTTGTCCCATTGCTCACCCCTCACCACTACATGAATGGGACAGTCGAGTCCAGCTCCAGGAGTGCCTCAGAGTTGGAACTTACAGCTATAGTTGACTTGGGCCATTTTACGTCATCCCAGGCCTAGCGTCTAAACTTGGAAGGAGTTGGGCCTAATTGTTGCTAGGTCCCCTCCAGCCTAATAAAATGACTCCATGAAATAGGACTTCTCACTTCCATCAGACGAGGCCATGTTCTCCATCTGAAATGAAAATGAATAAACAACTTGCTGGACGTGGGAATGTGTCACGGCACGCACTGCACGCGCCTCCTTGCCTCTCTTACAGTAGGCCATCATTTCTCTTCTGAAACAAACTCCTCGCGAGCCCAATGCTACATGAAAGGCGAGGCTTAAATCCTGTCTGGGAGCTAGTGATTTGCACCCGATGTGTGATTCCTTTAGTGTATTAATTGATAAGCACCCTATGAATGTGTGTGCCCGCTGATGCCTTTTAACATATGCAAACAGTTTAGTTACTTAGCCTGGTGGTGGTCAAATTTTGGCAAATTCAGATATACTCCAGAGTTCATGTCCTTCCCCTCCCACCCCCAACCCTTTTTATGTACTGTGTCCCTTCCTGTAACCCTCTGCACTGTGTGAGGGACCCCATCTCTAACCCCTCCAGTATTAGAGACATATGCTTGTATCCTCAGAGAATTACATGTGTTGCTGGTTGTAATCCATTGTTTTAGCTACTTCTTTTCTTGCCCCAACTAAGGAACTATAATAGCTTTATGAGCTAGAACATTATTCCCATTGGCTGCTAATCAAGGTCTAACCCGGCACCCTTACTGATGATTAAGGGGGATGGGGGGCAGTCCCTGTGCAGGGACTGAGTTCTCTGTCCCACGGCTCTAACATTGGGCATTTGAACTTGACTGGCATCCATGTACCGCTTCAGAAGTTCACCCTGTATTTTTCAGAATGTCAGTATTTCACTGCACAAAGTGTGGCTTTGGGTATCGTCTCAAGAGTGACACAATTCTCAAGTGTTCATGCCAAAGCCACCTTACAAGTAGTGGATACAAGTACACAAATGCAAGGTCTTAGTCCCTATTCCTAAAAGAGTAAATCAAAAATTTTATAGGTGGTGTTCAGGAATAGATTAGGAAAGAAGCCTCCTGAGGAATTCTCAACCACATTCCAGTTTCAGAACCACTTAAAGAGGAAAAGCAAGAGGGATGTATTATAACAGAAGATTCCATTATGCTTTACTGTCCTCTGGTTTGCTCCTCATTCCCTACCCTCCCTCTCTAGATATCCGTTTCTTTAAATCATGCATAGGTGTTGTAGAGTTATAGTCCTCAGGACATATAGTCACGGTATTGAGATCAACTGAAGAGCTTTAAAGCGCCCAGCTCTCCAGGTGCCTTAGGATGCGATTTTCCTGGGGCTGATGTGGAATTTCTGACAGAACCGACAAGTGAACCAGGTGTCTGATGGGGAAGAAAAAAAAAAAAAGCAAAAGAAGCTTGATTTTTTTGTTTTAATCCACAACAACTTTAATGCCCTAGGTCAAAATCTGAGGGTTTTAATGAGAAGAGAAAGACAGAATGATAATATTTACAGCTGTGTCTTGTTGGGAGGAAACTGTAGATGGCTGGAGCTACTTTGCTTTCTGAGCTCTAATTTTAAGACAGCAGCTTCCATCTATCTGTCTTTTATGTCTGGCCCTTAAAATATGATTTAATTATGTATCAACCCAGGACCTGACGTAGTAAAACTATCATTACTCTCCTGCTTGGATTCCTGAATGATACTCTGAGTAAAGGTGATCAAACCTGCATTCGTCTATAACATGGACCATGAGGAGGGAAGGAGGGAAGGATAATTACCAAGCACAGTGTGGCAGCCAATAACAATGAAAACCTCATCTCCAAACTTGGAACCGTTTTATTTTTGCCTGAAGGAAACTACATTGTACAACATTAGCATTAGATCAAAAAACATTAGGTGCAAAAGCAGAATGTGTAAGTGCATACCTGCACACTGCCATGGCCGGCAGCTGCTGCACGGCAGCTGACTGCCACTGTGACCTTTGACGTTGGCTTGTGGGGAGGTGCAGTGAAATGTCAGTTATTGCGTGGTGTGGTGGGGCCCAGCCCCTCACTGCTACCAGCTGCATCACCTCTGCAGCCTCCAGTGCACAATTTATGTAATAGGCAATGGCCTTGCTGATTTTATTGTACAAATTCTGGAAAAATTTTCCCTAGTTCTTCTGTCCTCATGTATCCATTCATTCAATTTTTATATAATTTTCAACTTAATGAAAACCTGCAAGAGTAACATAAAGAATTCTTCTTCCCTACACTCAGATTCATAAGTGTCAATATTTTGCATTTGCCGTATTTGTCTCTCCCTGTGCATGTATACACAAAATACCTGCATATGTGTTTCTCAGTTCTGCGAACCAGGTGCCCTTTACCCCAATACTTCCAGTGTAGAAGTCTCCAAAACAAGAAATGATCTTACATAACAGCATAATTACAAGCAGACAGTCAACACCAATGAAATACGACCTAATTCACAGATCTCGCTTACACTCTACCTGTTATCCAGTGTCATTTGTAGCAAATGCAAATCTATGTCTATTTATTACATTTGATTTTCATGTGTCTTTTAGTCTCTTTAACCTGGAACAAGGTATCTTTGTCTGTCATGACATCGACAGTTTCTAAGTGTGCTGACCAGGTGTTTTGCAGAATGTCCCTCATACTGAGCTTGTCTGATGTTTCCCTATGGTGAGATTCAGGATGTGCTCTTTGGGCAGGAATGTCACAGAATGAATCACAGTTCTCTGCACTATATCCTGTCAGAGGTGTACTCCATCCTTCATCTCCTAACTAGCAATGTTAACTTTTATAGCATGTTAGTGTCTTCCAAAATTCTTCATTTTGAGATACTTTACTTTTTTGTAATTAGCAAGTCCCTTATGGTAAGATACTTTGAGGCCATAAACATAGACCTTTATTGCTCTTGGAATGGTCACTCAATATATTAGCATCCATTTATGATGCTTGATTGAATTAAGTATGAATGTGGTTGATTGCCAGTTGATGGTTTTCTCCATGGATTCGTTTTTCATTGTTTGGAGGAGTTTTTCCTGCTCATTTGTTTATATCAGTATCTTTTGTGTCTTCTTACATGACTCAGTGGGTTCTAATATTTTACTCCTAGTATTTATTTTGATGCTTAAAATGTTCTAGAAGTGATCAGTGGGAACCACTAAGCTGGCTTTTATGTTTCTTTCAACAGATATTTTGAAACCAGCATATAAGAGGCACTAAGGACACAATTATAAGCATAATATTTTAAAACTTCTTCAGGCTCATGCAGCTTACATTCTAGTTTGAGGAAGACAGATAATACTAAATAAATTATATAGCATACTGGAAGGCATTAAGTGCTGCATAAAAAAGAAAAACAGTGATCAGCTTTTGGTGTAAGGAATGCTGCAGTTACCAAGGCATGGCAGGGAAGCTTTCTTAGGAGGCATCTACGCAAAGACCTGAAGCCCTTGAGGGAGCCAACTGATGCAGGCACCTGTAGGGTCACTACAGAGCACTGGGGACCAACTGCAGCAATCCCACCGGGCAAGAACAAGCCATCATTTTTTAGCAGGATAGCTGGGGTTGCTAAGTTCAGTATAGATATGCAGGGTAGGGGTAGGAAGGATGAAACAGGCAGACCAGTATCACTGCCCGGGTGTCTTAAATTCCCACAGTGAGCATTCGTGGGACCTTGAACACTTTGTTAAAGCACATATTGATACAGTGTCAATTTACTGAATTAGTATTTCCTACAAAAATGAGACCTGGATTTTCAATTATTTATCTTTTCCTATGCATGCGCAGGATTCAAACAGTAGCCATATAGACATGTACATTCCTCTGTGCACATAGGTGCCTGTTTATAGAGAGAGGAATGAAAAGGTCACAGAAGCCCATGTAGCAAGGGCTTTCAGCCTACAGATGACAGGACGCTAGGATACGGTGAGGTGAGCCATACTGTGGCCCT
Source organism: Hydrochoerus hydrochaeris (assembly GCA_004027455.1). Taxonomy (NCBI): domain Eukaryota; kingdom Metazoa; phylum Chordata; class Mammalia; order Rodentia; family Hydrochaeridae; genus Hydrochoerus; species Hydrochoerus hydrochaeris. The sequence goes on from PVLA01014836.1 coordinate 9,532, forward strand.
GAGATCACTGCAGTGGATTGCTCATAGCTATTGTTAGCTCACAACAATTTTAGAAAACTGTTGCATTTTTTTCCCAGCAGAGACACGACTACTGCCTTGTCATGTATTATGTAATGTGAGAGAACTTAAATGTCATCTATGCTTTTTTTTAAAAACATCACTTTGTCCACACCCACTTAAAGGCTTTTCTCCCCAGCCTGTCCTCAAATGTCCTGAACCTCTGTCTTTATCTACACTTGGACTAAATTCTCACCCACCTCTTTCCTGGGGATGTGGTAAGAACAGTTATTTGGCCAGAAATCTCCTAAAAATGACAGAGAAGAAAAGAGCAATCTGGTCACAGAGAGTCAGCGCTGGTAAGTCACAAATGTAGGGTTGTTTTGCTGCCTTCACTCTGATTGACTCCTCTGTAACCTTCTGCCGTGAACACCTGCCCCCACAGGTGTGTGGAGGCCTTTAATTAATGTTTGTAAATCTCCCTGATTGCCATGGAGAAAAAGTAGCAGGAAAGGGCAAAGTCTTATTAATCCTGGGAAAAATAGATTGTTTTTTTTTTTCTTTTCCTTCCCCAGAGAGAGACTGACCCCCACAGACATTATTTTTATGGCAGGAGGATTAGATGTAAATCTTGATTTACATATTTTGCGCTTATAGAAATGCCCAGTGCCCACTTAATGGACAAATTCCTATGCTGTGCTCTTTGCAGTCCTCAGTATGCACTGCCTCTGGCCGCTAATGCTGTTTAAGTGATTACCGAAAGGAGTCTTGCCATTCACAGTGAGTGTGAGGGTTCATCTAATTAGCTGATTTCAGTTCATTTGGCATTAAATAATTCCCCAAATTCCCATATGTTTGAACAATATGTTCAACGAGGGGGATGATTCTCCGAAAGCAATTAAATAGTTCCTTGTCATCGGTCACTCATAAGCATCTCTGCTGTTCCTGTGTGCTGATGCAGGCGCCAGTGACAGGAAAGACACTGCCCCTCTGTCACCGCCGCTGGCAGCATCCACACACAGGCTGCAGCGCAGGCTGGGTAGACACGCTCCAAGTTTACTATTTTTTCAAACCTTGAGTACACTTTTTATAGAGCATTTGCATTTGCTAATACACTGCTTTCCAGTCTCACTGACTGCTTAAAGGTAAATGCAAACATGTTCTCAGCTTCAGCTCCACTTTGCTGATAGAGGATGTCAAGTTTGGGCTTTGGGGAAGATGGAGCTTTTGAAGCCAGCTCCAGTGTTTCCTGGGGAGGTAGGAAGATCATGTCACCATGTCTAGGTCTGTCTTGCATACAATAGATGTAAAATAATCCTTCTTTATTGCAGGAGAAAACTATGGATAAATGAGTTCAAGTGTGACCACATCGTAAGAGGAAACAAGTTGGCAACAGCAGCAATTCAGAACTTTATAACACATTAGATACACCCCAAGAAAACTGTTCATACAAGGTCATCTTTTGGAAACAAATTTCATCTTGACTTTGGCCAAGGAGTTAATTTTTTATTGGGGATGACATATTTAAATGTCCTAGATGGTGTGAGTGAAGGCTTTGATGATAATGTCAGTCCTAGATTTCATGTAGCATTATCATTTGTGAGTGCTAAGTTGCTTTACTGGCCATATTCGGTATCATATTTCTTAGAAGTGAAAACCTAGTAAACAAACAAAGACCATATAGTTTCATCAAGAACACATATGCAGTTGGGAGAAATTGGGCACATTTTTAAGTTATTTGTACTGACTACTGCCTAATCAACTACTTCTTACTACTGTTTGTAGGCAGTGATTCAAAATGAAAGCCAAGGACTGGGGAATAGCTCGAAGTTATAGCTGTTTACCTAGCATGTAAATGGCCCTGGGTTTTATGCCCAGAACTCTAAAAGTAAAAGGAAAAAAGTCAAGGAAATGCAAAGCGAAGCATTCAATGAAGAGTTGTCATTCCTTTTGTTAAGTTGCATTTCCTTTTATCTGTTTATTGACTGTTTTTCCTTTGAAAATAATTCATAATACAAAAAATCTGAGCATCAGTTTGGGGTGGAATGATTTTATGTTCAAATATGAAATAGAAAAGTAGTTTAAAATATATACTTATATACTTGATTATGCACATTTATAACTGTCTACTATGCTATCACTATACAAGCTATGTATTATACATTGACAAAAAATAAATGTTTTCAAAACCAGAACAAACATACTTAATCTCTATATGTTTGAAGTACGGTTTTGTTCCACAATAATTTGTTTTATCATTTACCAGCATTAAAAATATCATTGAATGTGTGGTGGGGGAAAAGTAATCTGATTTTAGTAAGACTACCAGATCAGTCATTTGTCTAATGCTTTTGACTTTGTCATTGACAGTGTTATCAAAAAGAATAAAAATTCAGTGGCTGAGGTGTGACTTACCAGTCAGTATTAGAGTCCCCTGATTCTGCCCTAGAGTTACAAAGAAGCATTTATCATTTGTTCAAAACCTAGGTTTGAAGTTGAGCTTGCTACGTGTGCCTGAGGAGTTAAAATTAACACCTGCTCTTCAGAGCAGCCCTTGATAAATGGTGCTCTCCAGAGGGCAGTTCTGGGATAGGACTCGCTCAGCTGATGGGGTTCCCCAGCTGGTAGCTGAATTCTCATGCATAACACCTCCTATCCACGTTTTTCCTCTCCACAATGAAGCCTGCAGTCGGAGGGGTCAGAGGTCCTCCTGAGTCCAGAAGTCACCTGCGGTCCCCCAGAGATGATCGTCACCACCCCCTTTGCATTGACAATCCCTCACTGCGCAGACGTCAGCTCCGAGCACTGGAACATCCACTTAAAGAAGAGGACTCAGCAGGGCAAGTGGGAGGTGAGCCCTGAGTCCTTCTTTTCTACAAAACAGGAGCTGGGGTCTCTAAATAGCCTTCCCTCTTTTACCCCGATGAGGTTTGGAGCCTTTTGTTGCAAAGAACTTGTGAGATGCATTTTATAAAATTCCCAAGCTATTGGCTCATTTTTTCCTATAGTAAATGGAAAAGAGAGGCAAGAGACCAGCAGAAAAGAGCATTTTGTTTGGAGCAAGTTGTAATGAGCGTCAGAACTGTGAACGCCTATGTACCTACTCAGTGACTCCCTCACCTTCTCCTAGGTCATGCCCTGTCTAACATGGCATTACCTAGTGGATATGAGGAGCCTTGAGACAGGGAGGCAGGCTGGGTGCAAAAAACAAACCATGATATCATTTTGCCCCACCCGGTACATTCTAACACAGCTAGATTGATCAGAAACACAGTAGGGACTTAATCTTATGTTTGGTGAGTTAATGAATGCACTGAGGATTGCTCATGTCTGTTTCCATGTGTATGTGAGACTGTTCACAGGAGAGAACAGAAAAGGAAACAAGAATGAAGGATTCATAATAGGGGGCTAACAATCCAGGAGGGCAGCACAGCAGAGATGATTGTAATGGAATTACTATTTTAAACGAAAAGCGCTGGTTTATCTGTCTGATAGGGATGCCTTTATGTCCATGTGAAGTCAGTTTGCATGAAAGCAGGTGAATTATCTTGTTGGAACACAGTGACCTGCACCAGCTAGACCCTGGGATCCTGCCTTGCAGGGGGTGCTTCAGACAGAAGTAGTAAAAGGAAAATCATATTTTTTAGGAGCAGAAAACTCTCCATTGCTGCAATGTATTATATTTACCCTGCACAGCTAAGTCTTGATGCCTTCTGCTATGTATTCAGTTCTCAGACCAGGACACATTTCTTGGAGTATGCAGTTCATCCAGGAAGCATGTTTTGGTCTCCTTCCCATTACATTTTGCTTTGCCTTGATTTTTACCAATCGAGTTTTTCTTCTCAGCACTTCCTTACATTCTTTTACATCCAGATGGTGTTATATTTATGCTCTCCCAAACAAGTCATGCAGATCAAAGTTCTTATCAGAGAAAGTAAAATATTCTAGTACATTATATCCAAATCATTTAGTTAGTGGTCCCTCATGAATGATTTCAGTGAAATGAAAGGGGGTAAAATGTTTAAGAGAAAATAAATATAACTTTAAGGATATTTTAAAAGGGTTTCTAAAATAGAATTTCATACAAAAATAAGTTTCTTTTATTGAGGTTAATGTTCAACATTTTTTGAAAACTGGTATTGAACCATTAACCAGAAATGGAATTCCAAAGTGATTGTTGGAATTATAATCAAAGTATAATTGTCACTCACTAAACATAACCACTTATTGAGCTTTGATGTAAGCAGTTATTTTAATAGAGGAAAAATGCTTAACAGCAGATAATTAAGATAATAAAAGTAGTCTAAAAATATTTCTTCATATTGGTTTATTTGTTTATGTCCTTGTAAACTGATAACTCCCATCTTCTTTGCAAGCTCAGATAATTTAATGCATCTTTCCCCAACAGGAAGTGATGTCAGTGGAGGATGAATCCACATCCTGTTACTGCCTTCTGGATCCCTTTGCATGTCACGTGCTCCTTGATAGTTTTGGGACCTATGCCCTTACAGGAGAACCAATCACAGACTGTGCTGTGAAGCAACTCAAAGTGGCAGTCTTTGGCTGCATGTCCTGCAACTCTCTGGATTACAACTTGAGAGTTTACTGTGTGGATAACACCCCTTGTGCATTTCAGGTTAGTAATCCTGAATAATTGTTTTGGGTCATGAAACTAGAATTTCCTAATGCTTAATGTCAATAGAGAACTATATTGTTGGGGATTTGGAAAATGAACCCACAACCCAGGTTTGCCTGATGCACCCATCTTGAAGCAAGAGCTGTGTTTCAGGGTATCCAATAATGGAGAGGACATGAGATACTTGGCACTCGGGATGTGAGAATGGTCAAATTAACACACACAGAGAACACTGTGTAGTAAATTGTAAAGCTCACTCTAGTCAAGATTCAGAGAATGGAGATGGAGATGAGATAGAGAAACTGGAGAATAGTTTTGAGGAACCTCTGATGAATCTGATGGCTACATAATATTTAAAAACACAAGGGGATACCATGTAGTAAAAGGGAGATGGCACGTATTACAGAACAGAGTTCTTGGACATGGAGAAGTCAGTGAAAATATTGCTTGAACCAACTGAAGGTTACAGTTAGGATAACAATGCTAAATCATACTATCACCAGCTAGTCATATTATATCCTGGACACACAGTCTATTAATTATCAGGGCTGCGAGGGCAGAGATGGTTCAAGGTTTCTTTCCATTTCTGATACTTTTAATCATCTAAGATTCATTTTAAATTAGCTACTCATGAAGGGTGCAAGCTTATTAATAGCAGCAAGGATAATGCAGAACTGCCTGTGCAAGCTTTGCTCATATATAAATAGCATAGCTCTCCTGACACACCTCAGTCCAGATCCCTGCTATTCCAGCCCTGGATCATTAAGCCCATTATGCAGCGCATTTCCTCAGTAACTAGATTTTAACACACTGTGCTGGAAAACTCATGTTTACCAATAGAAAAGACAGAATGATCTGAATCCTGAGCATAAGCCAGTAAAGGTGACACCATGCATGGCAGCCTGCATTCCCAAACCTTACTTGACCATCTTCTGAGTAGCATAAATCATTATAAAGGGCACACTTAACTTTAGGCTACTCAAAAGGGGCTTCTTTTATAGGTGTAGCATTCAACGTAAGCATTAAATATCATCTTGTGACTGTCATTTTATATGCACTGTACTCTTTATCTGCTCTCTAGCATCCAAAAAGAGGACTTCTCTGAGAGCAATTACATGATGGATGTTCACTAGACCAAAAACAAATACCAAAGTAGAAGGGTTCATCTTGGGGTCACTACCTCCCACCAAACAGTTGTGTTGGAAAATGCACCAATGACTCCAGTTGGATGTTTAGTAGCCCAGCCAGATTTTAAAGCCTGAGTAAACTAGAGTAGGCATGATGGATCATGGAGGATTTCCAGCTTCTGGGAACATGTAGATAACCCACCACTGACTGTGATGACCGTGTAACGCTGTTCACACAACTGCTGTGAAAGTCAGCCCCAAACCTATGGAGACTGTGCCATGAAAGATAGTCTCACTCTGATGCAAGTACCAGGAAAGATAGACACTCGCCTGAAGAGGTTACCCTCAGTGACTTCGGTGTGTTCTGTTTTCCTTCTTGTTGATGCTATCAGATTCTACAACAGATGGGCTGTTCAAATATAAGATGTAACCCCCAAAATAATGAATGTTTACATTTTTTAAAATATATCACAGTAAAAAAAAAACACAATTATCATTAACCCCCTTCAAAATAGTCCTCCTTGCTTTGAATACACTTCTTCCATTGATTTTACTATTTCCTGAAGTGGTGCTGGAAGTCCTCCTTGATGAGTGTTTGAATGAGGCATAATCAGAAATATAGTAAGTGCCACTGGAAAAAAAGACAACCTCATAAAAATATTACAGTGTGTTCTTTTCACCTTATTCACTATCTCTGGTACCATGGAACTTATTGTTTCCTAAAGTCAAAATCACCATGAAGGGTAAATTGTTTGAATCAATTCAGAACATCAAAGCAACCAGGACATTGTAACTAAAAACTCTTATGGAGCAGTTTCAGAATATAAGTGAAAGAACATATGGTAGGGATGGGGAAGTTAAAGATAATGTGTCTTTTCTTTTCTTTTTTTAATTTTTCTTTTATTTAAAGAGAAAAAAAAACAGAAAAAGGGTAGAAATATTACAGAATTTCAAAAAAAAAAAGATACACAGTAAGACATCACTGGTTGATAAATTACATATTGTCCTTTTAGAAATAATTGTTCAAATTACAAAATTAGAGCATACAAAGTAGACACTCAAGCAGTGAGACTACAAACAGATCTGTTCAACAATCCAACAAGAACTTAGAAGTATGGTTATCAATCCTAGACACTTAAATATTCATGCAGTTATTTCTTTTATAGCATTTCCTATTTCCTGTCTTTTTTACAATATCAGTTATGCATTTTTTAAAAATTTTATTTAAAGAGAAAAAAGCAAAAGAAAAAGGGTAGCAACAATACAGAATTCTAAAAGAAAAAAGAAAAAAAATAAGAAATCACTAGTTGATAAATTACGTATTGTCATCTTGGATGTAGTTGTTCAAGTTACAAAATTAACGGATACATAGTAGACATCCAAACAGTGAGACTGCAAACAGTTTTGCTCAAAGATCCAACAAAGATTCAGCAATGTGTCTTTTCTGTAAGAATTATTTTTAATTTAAACTTTCATAATATATTTGATTAATATGCATTGCCCAAAAAGTCACGACCCCAAGGCCCTAAATGTCATTTTCCAAATCATTATCCTTTCCTGTTGGTAATTTACCCCTCTTAGTCACTGCTACAGAAAATGTTAGTCTCCTTGTAATGTAATCCAGGTATCTTTATTTCATTATTTAGGAGTTAAGTCTTAAATTAGTAACGTTTTCTTTACCTTTGCTTTAGGAAGATGTTTTTTTAGTGGCAATACCTTTGAACCCCAGTCTTCATAATCTGTTCATGCCTGGTGATTCTTTGTCTCTCCTATTATGTCAGCTAAATTTGACTTTAAAGTCACCTTCAATTGCACTTGTCATGGTCAGGAGGTATGTGACAGCTGTCGTGAGCAGCAAAGAGCATACTTCCCCTCTGGGGTTCGGTGAGACCATCAACCTTGGATGAATAACTTTTCTGATTCACAGTTAGCTTAAAACAGAACTTGTACCTTTCGTGAACAGAGACTCCTTAGTTTACTTCTTGGTCATAGATTCTTTTTTTGTGTGTCTGAAATGATTTTCTCTTCTGGATTTTTGCCTTGCTAAGTGAATGTGCACATAAATTTATTATGATCACCTCAATACCTTAAATCATCAATGTGTTATAACTTAAAGGGCTTTATATGCAGTATTTATTAGTGCAAGAAAAAATATGGCTACCAACCCATTAAAACTAAGAAAGCATCAGCAACAATTCATTTTTTTTTTATCTTTTAAAAGACTTCACAGCTAATATCAGCTCCCCAAGTTTGGGGGTGGCATGAGTGAAAAATACTATTTCCAATGTTAGCTTATTTTTTGAAATCCTCATAAAACCAGTCTATCAAAAGTAGTGTGGACTTCATCATGAAGCTTTTTTGCAGAAATTGTGCATTTTAGAATTTGCTTCAACTATCACTGTAAGGAAATGTTTATGAAAACAATGCAAGCATGGGAAGTGACAGAAACTGTATTTATTGCATCTCAATAAGAAATGGTATCAAATGGTGCCTACCTGAGCTTTGCTCCCATCCAGGAAGGAAATGTGGCTGAAGGTAAGGGATGTACATTTTATTCATATGTCCTTGGAAAATGTCACATAAAACACTGAAATGCCCATCCTGTCTCTGCTAAACCCTACCCAAAGAACCACTCTGCCTGTCCAAACTCAAGTCTACCAGAGTGATCAGAACTAGGCAGGAAACATCTTAGTCCCACCAAAGAATACTCATTTCAAGAATGCTGGTACCTAAACTGCAGTGTCTGTCCTTCCCCTAGTCCTCCTACAAGGCTACTCAGCTTTTCATTTGTTTTGGGATAATCTATCTGAAAAACAGAAGCTGTGTCTTTGAATGACAAAGACAACATACTTTATTTACCTGTTGAAGACACAATTCATGTAGGATCAGCTTTTTCTGAAGACTTGTTCAGATAAATACATCTAACATCTTTTCTATGGAAAAATAAGGCAACTCAAACATAGATATGTTACCAACAAATAAAAACATCTGCCTGAAGTTGAGGTAAGGGTGAAAAGACAAAAAAAAACTACCTCTTGTCCTGCTTCAGTTTCTGTGACAGTGGCATTGGCCACACCGTTGCTTCCTTTGATGAATTCAAACAAAGGCTGTGGATTGGTGATGTATTTCCAGATCTGTAACATTTTAAGACTTAGTTTTTCCTTATTGAGTTTTATTATACATGGACATACACATAGTTTAAACAAACCTTGACATGGGAAAAGCAAGGAATTAAGCACTTGCCCTGTGTTATCTTAGAAAGAGAAAAAAATCAGTTTTGTTTTTTCTCCATGGCTCCCAGCACTCTTATTCAGTACCTCGAGGTACTCATTACTTACTTGGCATTAATGTGGATTTAGAATCTAATTTCAAAGGATTTCCTCCAGATGTAGTTCTTGTGTTTATCAATAATGCAACCTTGGGAAATATTGTTCAGGTAAAGCATTTAAAGGAAAACACTACAACATAATCTGTGAGAGTGTGTGTGTGTGTGTGTGTGTGTGCGCGCGCGCATGTGTGCACACACACCTAAGTTCAAACAGTTTTGTCTCATAAATATGTAAATTCAGCCTGCCTGTTTGGGATCCCCGAAGCACACCTGAATTTTGCTGCCTGTCTCATTAAATCCACACAAAGAGCTCAGCAAGGCAGAAAGCGCAGGTTTTTCCTGGCCACAGCTTCCAGAACTTGCAACACCCAAAGTGAAATGAAGAAGTAGAGAGCCTTGGAAACCACAGAGCAGAACCCTAAGGTTTTGCATACCAGCAAGTGGCCAGGTCCTGTTTCCTAGTTTCCTTAACTCAGAAAGCAGTTAAGCAGTTGACTTACCTGGAGTGTAAGAGGCAGAGAGGAAAACTCAAGTGACTGGGCCTCACTCTTGGGGTGATACTTGCATGAGAGTGACTCAGAATTCATTCAGTAAAGACACATATACTACTGATTCCCAAACATGACTAGGCATCAGAACCATGGAAAAACCGCTTAAAAATGCAAATGTCACCAGGGATGGTGGCACGCCTCTGTGATCCCAGCACATATCTATGATCCCAGCACTCTGGGGAGTAGCTGGGGTAGAAGGGTGGCAAGATCATACTCAGCTTGGACGATGTAACAATTCATTGAGACCCTGTCTCAATAATAAATAACAATAATAATAATGAATAAAGGCCTGGAGATACTGAGCATTGTGAGGGCTCTGGGTTCAATCCATATATGGCAAATAAATAAATGCAGATGTCTAAGCCCAGAGAGTACAGCAGTCTAAGGGAATGAATGGAAGTCTATGTTAAATATGTATATTCTGTTTGAAGAATGTTTTAGAAGTTCTACATAGGAGTGTATTTCTTTCATTCTAAAGCCAACTGTGTCTTTATAAATATGTAAGTATAGTGATTAGTGCATTATGGGGCTTTTTCATTTTAACAATTAAATGTGTTATTATAGAATTACTATAATTCTTAATGTTCTGTGTGAGATTATGTGATACTATTAATTGTACATAGTTGGTTCAATATGTACAAATTAAATAGCCTAAAAATACAAAAATTAAATTAGGGTCGTGCTTAAACTGGAGGCCAAGAACAGAAGTTTTTAAAAAGTATCCTTTTTCGCTCCAACGATGGTAAGGAAATACTCATTTTTAAAATTTCTAATATTCTCCATTCGGTATTTCAAGGACTATTTAGACAGTATATATAACTGCATGGCAAACACAGACTGACATGTCGTGTAAGGCCTCTATTTGTATATTTTTTTGCACCAATAAAAAAATCATTTATGGGACAGAGTTAACAGCAATGTGGCCTTCTCAGGACTCTGGAAAGAAATAGCATAGTGAAAGGGAAGGCAAGGAAACCTAACAGAAAATGGCAACAGCCCGTCGTGAAACCAGTTAGCCCTCTTCTTTGCTCTGTCATTACCCATGTGACGTTAGGTAAATGACAGTCTTGGAGAGGCCTCCGTATTTTCTATAAACCAGGACTGAGTGATCCGAATCTCCATTAAGTTCCTCTCTAATGTGATGACTCTGCATAATTTCTAAATATTAAAACAGTCTAGCACTATGTCAGGTAACACATAATCTCCAACAGGTCTCTGCGTCTCCCTGGGTTTTTTACTTTCTCATGCATGAGGAAAGTTAGTTCAAAAGAGAGGAGTATGCTTCAGAGGACCTCGTTCAAATCTGCCTTGGCATCAACCCTTGAGAGGGTTTTAGCAAGCATGTTTGCTGTAGGCCTTTCTAACCTTGCAAAAAGGATAATACATTATCATGCTAATTACTCTGCTTGGTTAGGAATAAACCCAGGTAATAAGGCCTAAAGAAAATAATTTGTCTAAGACCACACAGAAGTGTGACTGAAATCTTGAGATTTCATCTTACACTTATGAGTATTCTCTGGACTCTATGTAGCCCCAGGAGTTCCTCACATACCTTACAGTCTGAGAAATCAGTTTATTTTAAAATGAAATTAAAGGTCTTCAGTGTGACAAGCAAGAATTCGTGATTTGGGCCCTGCCGTTCCTGTACTTGTTTCCAGCGCTCTCTCCTTTCCCTAACTTCCTGGCCCAGCTGAGACTGGCTGCTGTTCCTTGGGAGGCCTCCTGTTCACTCCTCCTCCTTTCTACATGGCCATGTCCCACACTGCGTAAGGCTCAGCTTCAATGTCACTTCCTCTGTGATCACCACCTCCCCCATGGTTACCAACCTCCTGTACTCAAAAATCAGTGAAACAGTTGCTTTAACTGCAATATGGAGGCAGAGAGGAAAACTCAGATGACTCTAGGATCACACTCTTGGGGTGACACATGCTTTGAGTCACTGAGGAGTCCATAGAGATATCTGTGTTATGGATTCCCTAACAAAGTCAGGCATCAGAATCATCTGGCCTAAGGGTCCTAAAGACCACTTCTCCCACTAGTGAGACCAAAGAGCAAGGGGAGATGACAGTGAAGCTCAATGATTTCATCTTGAAAAATACACTAGCACCTATTAACAGTTTATGTATCTTTGAAGAATAAAAATTAGACACATTTTTACTGATGTCATATGTACATATGATAACTCAAAAAACTCCTACTGATAATTGAAATGCAAGTTTTATTGTATTTCTAAACTTATTTGCCTTACTTCTTACAACCTTTCTGGGAAAATTATAGAGCATAATGGATTTCTATTGTTTTATTTTTCCCAGCTCTGCAAGGAAATTGTAAGTCAATTAATAGTGATTTTATAATGCAGTCAGGGAAATCTCGTATTTCCAGTCACGTAAAAAACTTTAGCTTCATAGTAGCTGATTATTTTACAGAATACATGCTTGTTCTATAATTTTATTTGTCCTAACATCTCTTTAATTCCAACCACAAGTTTAAAACCAGATAAACATTAACTTGACAGAATGGATATGGGCTTTGTTTGTATTAGTTATAAAGATTTGAGTGAAAGATACAAGTTTTTAACCTCAAAAATTTGATTTTTTTTTTCTAATCTAAAGTTAACATGAGAAATAACTTATTTTTTCTTGGCCTTTGGCACTGTAACTTTTATGAATGTTGCCACAAATCAACTTATATCCTGGAACATCTATTTTGAGTCCCTCCAAAAAAACTGTAATGCCTGTGTTACTGGAGAATAAGGGAACAGAGTGGCCAGGGATGTGTCTGACTGCATTGTCAAATGTGATGATGGAGGAGCCTGTGTAGTCATATCAGAACAGAATTCATACAATCACAGAAACTCAACAGTTTCAGTTTTTGTGGAGCCAGAAGAGATCTTTTAGTTTTAAAAGAAGCCACCTACTAAAGCCTGTGCAACACACAAAAAAATCAGCTATTTTTTGCCAACCAATTCTTATTACTCAGCACCTTTCAGGCCTTCATCCTCAACTTCCTAGGAATGCGGAGATTTAAACAAAGTATTTTTCTATTATGCTTCAGGTCCAGCACTTGAAGACACATGGTAGTGAGCCTCTGTGCCCATAGGAGAAAGCTGAGAAGATGCTGAGTGCTTGATTGTTGCCCCTCTGGTCTTTTTCTCTCCTGTAGGAAGTGGTTTCAGATGAAAGGCATCAAGGTGGACAGCTGCTGGAGGAACCAAAGCTGCTGCACTTCAAAGGCAACACCTTCAGTCTCCAGATCTCCGTCCTCGACATCCCTCCATTCCTCTGGAGAATTAAACCATTCACCGCATGCCAGGTACTGGCCAGAAAGGTTTGCAGAGAAACCGGGTGCTGTAACCTAGGAACAAGTCAGAGACCCCAGTGAGAGTCCTCTTGATGTTCCTAGTCCTTTAAAGTATGGATTTCATCTCAAAACTGCCACCCAGTTGTAATCTTCACTGCTGCACAGAAGGAATGAAACGTACTGCCCTAAACTCACAGTCTCTAGCCGGTAGGAGGGAAAGTGCTCCCACACCAGGTCACGTGACAGGGCTCCTCCTGCCATTTGAATTGTTGCTCAGTGTAGGCTGAAGATGACAACTTACCAGCTTAAGGCTGGGGTTTGTGCATTGGTTATAAAATTAGCTATGAGACGTTGCTTTCATCATATTCAGCAGTGAATATTTTGAGTATCAGTGACACACTTTTTCAGGGAACAACTTTGAGTTAGAGATATGGCCACTAAGAACAAAAAATGCCACTGCTGTTCTTGTGTGACATGCTTGCCAGCAAATGGATGGGGCCAGTTTAGAGGAATTCCAAGCCGAAAGGGAAAAGCAGGATAATGCTCCTTTAGAGTCATTTTGTGAATATTTAAAGATATGTATATATTAGTGTCCATATGTCTCTTAATTGAGTTTTTTTTAAAAAATTGCAGGATGATTCATTCCTTTTAAATCATTTTTGGGGAATTGGAATATATACTTATCATGAAAAGATTTCTTCTCAACCTGTGAGGCTGCTCCAAAAGTCTGTGAAAATTCCCACTGATAAGTTCTTCCCCATAAGCAGCTGGATATCAATCATATTTATTCTCTTTTCTTGGAGGGCAGTTGTTTGGGAGTTCTGTTGTATTTTAATTTAGTTTTGTTTTTGTTTTTTTTCTGTACTGGGGATCAAAGCCAGGGGTATGCTACCGCTGAGCTACATACCGCATCCCCTGCTGTTTTTATTTTGCCAGAATTTTACTAAGTTGCCCTGACAGGACTCAAACATTTGATCCTCTGGCCTGAGCTGCCTCCAGTGCTGAGATTACAGGTGTACACCACCATGCCTCACTCCATCACAGTTTCATAAGCCAGAATCACCAAGCACCAAGTGATAGGAGATTTGGTTAGGCCTAGAAAAGCTTCTGGTGGACTCACCTTAGTCTGGTATCACAGCACGTTTTCAAGGCCATCAGCATGACATGTAGACCCCTGTGGGAATGCTTCACCTTTCCATCCTTGCAGATTTATTTTAAAATTATACACAAGTTTCTAGCTTTCAGAATGGTAATGAGCCAAGTCACAAAGAGGAAACTTTGCCATGATAGAGAAAAAAAAAAAAAAAAAAACTCAGCCACCAAACCTTCCAACTTCAAACCATTTAAAATGGCACGAAGTTACCCCCCTTATTTTCAGAGTTCACATGGCTTTGGAAACTGCCCCTCCCAGTATAATTTTAGTGCACTGAGTAATATAAACTTCTCTTATACTTGTATGTGTGTGTATGGACATGCGTGTTTGTCACATTCAGTAGATTCCTTGGGAAGAGAGATTGTCCATGAGTAAATGCATCCCTAATGCCATTCAAGACCGAGGTATCTTTGTTTTACAGTAAGCATTACTCAAGTTTCCAGTCCAAATTGAACTTCAGAGTATTGTTAAAATAAGTCTTGATAGTCATGTGAATTCCTATGTATTAATCTTTATAGGATATAAGGGTCTCATTTCACTGGATCTAACATGAGTGACTCAGTCCATAGTAACTATTAAGTTTAATGCTTGAAGATAAAAAATCAGATGAAAGAGCCATTACCTTGCAGCAGCTCTTAAGCAGTAATTACAGCAGTAGGGGCCCCAGAAGAGATTAGGGGTCAGAGGAGGCTGAGAGCTCTGTTCTGCTGAGCTCAGAGGATGCACCAGGGCCAGCTTCAGAGCACTGGCTGATGAGGAGACCCAACAAGCTTCACCACCAGGATGGGTTGGACTGAACAGAGGTTGTGAACATGTATAAATATTTGCCTTTTGTAATTGAGCATAATTTGAAAGAGTCTTGGAAGGCTGAGAAACAATTTAATTTTCTCTGCATCAGGAGGCTTGCCACTGAGTTTTTATTTCCACTTCATTTTTCTTACCCAAAATGGCTTTCTGCTCCATTCCTCCTTTTCTCTGTACCCCTTCCCACTAATCTCCCTGCCCCTGCTGTCACTGAAATCCATCAGCTCGTGAATCTGCATTTGGTATTTGGTTTAATGACCATGCTGTGCTTGCCCCAGGCATTCAGTGTAAGCACTTTGGGGAGAGTTTGCATTCAGCTTGCTTGATCTTCTTGGAAAACGTCGTGTGCACTGACAAACTTGGCATGGATAACCAAGGATGGGCTTTCATTAGAGCTCAGTGGTTAGGAACTAACAGGGCTTTTTTCATGTTATCCCAGAGAAATGTTATGGAGATAATGTCACACTATTCCTGACACCAAGTGTAGGTCTCTCTTTCAACTGGTAAATTGTCTTGTCATGTTTCAATTCAATGCAAGAAAAAAAATCTATGGTACAGTTGTCTTCCTTGCCTTTTTAAAATTTCAGATTGAAACTCTAGAAATTGACATATTGCAGTCAAATGCCCCAACTCCTCACTCAGGGCACCATCCTGCGTTCTCCTGGGAAAGCAGGTTTGGGAGGGACCCATTGAACGCATCAAATGTTTACTGTCTGTCAGACACCAACAAACCGGTGAAAAATTATTTCTAACTTGAGTTCATGTGGTGTCCTGAGCTATGTGATGAGGACCTATGTATAAAAGGACCACATAAATTTGAAGTCTTACTGGTTTTGGTTCTTGGAGGGCTACATCTATGTTATGCTGCAGGGCAGCCTTTTTTGTGCGTAATACCAGATATGACGGTGGACGTGAGGAAAGGAGAGGCCGTGGGTATTCTCTGGAGATCTGGGTGCATAACACCCATCAACCTGGTTGAAAACAAAATTGAGGCCCACAGTGCTTGTCCTCACCCCAATAATGAATGACTTCCTGTTATCCTCTCAGCCTTTGAGACTTGCATTGTTGGCTCTCTTGGCCCCAGGGGCTAGCAGTTCTTTATTTCTTGTTGCCTGTGGGGTGGGGAAGCTGTAATAAACAGTATACAATCAATTATTTATTTTTTCAAATCCGACAAAACACAGAGTCGGGTTGTCACATCGCTGAGATAAAAGCAGCTGTCTTTTCAGCATGTTATGTATATTGAAGAACTCAGTGTGTGTCTCCTGCTAGGATATGATTTACATTCTCTCCATCTGCTAGAAACCTAATTGTAATTGGAATCAGAGTGAAAACATCTCTGGAATTCTTTAAACACCCATAACTTTTGCTCTACTGTGTCCCCTGTATTGCTTCCTGCACAGTATCTCTCAGCTCAGTAAGTACATTGATGATTTTTTTTGTTTGTTTTCTAGGGTTTTGTCTTTTGGTGTCCTTTTTTTTTTTTTAAGAAAAAACAAACATTGCTGTCCTGAAAACACACTAATCAAAGTGCTTCTAATTCTATTATTTTTAAGTATTTTGTTGAGTACTATTGTTATTGCTACTCAATAATAATAAAAAATATTCCTTTGATATCTTAAAATCAGATTTTTTTAAAGGTTTTCCTTATGTGCACAGAACGTAAAGGGAAAAAAAGCAGAGAGAGATACACAGAGACAGACAGCACATGCAGGCAGAGGCACTGATTCTCATGTCTTTCTCAAGGAACCATTATCTCTGTAGTAGGCGTTACTCTTTTCTTCCAGTGTTTTCAGAAGAAAATAAGGAAATTTACTGAATGATTCAAGAGAAGACACTTACTTTAAATAAGTAGTCAGTGTCACTCTTTTAGAAAGTTACACAGTACCATGGATTCAAATTCCCTGCAGAAAATGTAGGTTTGCTTAAGACCTGGTCCTTGAGCATGGCTCTTTCTAGCCCTGAAGTCTAGTGCCAACATTATACTGTACTGTCTTAAATTTTGGTTGTGTATAAAAGAAAGTTCCTTGATCAGCTAAAAGCACCTATTCACCTCAGACCCCTAAGATGCAGTTTCTTTCATTGAAAGAGATGGTGCAAAGCAATGCTACAAAATGGATTGATTTGGAGAACTGAGTATTTCAGAGCTGAGAAGAGTAAGGACAGTCACAGATCTCAAGGGAGGCCTTAGAGGACCTGGCAGGAGACCATGTTTAGCACAGCAGGCAGCAGGAGACACTGCCCCTTGCCAGTGTGTTGTGGAAGCAGAGTTCTGATAAAATCTGATCTAGTCAGTTGTCTCCCACTATGACTGAGGTAACAGAGGGACCATAACACTATCCCCTGAAGAACATAAATAAAGTGTGTTCTGTTCTTCTCTCCTGTCAAGCCAACCTCAATCTCTCATTAGCTTTATCTAGTAGAAACTGAAAACCAGCAATTGGACACTATAGTTAGCTATATAGCTAATGTATAGGATAGGAAAATTGAAACAAAATGACAATGAGAGAGAGATGGTGATAATCTCTTAAAAGTTGAGCCCTGCTGTGGTGGGGAATACCTGTAACCCTAGCACTCTGTGAGGATGAGGGAAGAGAATCTCAAATTCAATCCCAGCCTTGGAATTTAACAAGACATTATCTCAAAATAAAGAAATAAAAGACAAAAATGGCTGGCGATGTAGCTCAATGTAAAAACTCTGGGTTCAACCCTCAGTACTGAAAAACCAAATGAAGCAGATAAAGTTGCCAGAGATATAAAGGCCTAATAACATTACTTTGAGTGCTCAAGAGTAGAATAGCAGAATTTGATAAAATGAGATAAATGCCATTGATGTAGTTAGTAGCTCCCTCTGCAGAGATGGCGAATAGGCATGTGGGAGCAGATGGGAACTGGAAGAGCTCAGTAGGCAGAGTGAGAAATGTAAGAGTTTGCATTCCAAATAAAAATTACTCATGGATTGCAAAATGGAAGAAGATGCAGGAGGAAAAGCAGGGAGAGAATCAACTTAGATAACAAGGAGAAAGGGCAGAATTTTCATATATATTATGAAGTGAAAAGACATTTGTGGGTGTTTTAGGGAAAATGCCTTTCTCTACCATTTACTAAGGAGCTCCACCAATCAGAGACATCCTCTACTACAGGAAGACATCCTGTCTGCTGCCAGGAAGGGAAGGGAAGTGGCCACACATAAAAGTCTCTGTTCAAAGAAAGGAGGAACCAGGAACTGTTCTTGGAGATCACTGCCTTCCTGGCCATACAAACAAGTTTTAATTCTGCCAAAATTAGCTCGACGCCTGCCCTAGATGTCAGCGCTCATGTTACCCAGTTAAGGTTTTAAGAACTTCTTCAAACTCACTAGAATTTAATCAAAGAATTGTTTTGCTCAAGATAACAGAAAGCATTCAAGACCTTTCAATCAAGGAGATATTTAATCAAGGGATTTATGTGTTTCTTCAACCCTTGAGGAACTTGGTGTCAAGGTTATAGGAAGCCATTAATGATATCAGGAAACCAACAGGGTCAGTAATTTCAGGAAATTACACCACCACCAAAAGAGATGAGGCTCAGGGAGACATCCAGATGCCCCTGCTTACCCTGCATGTGCTGCAGGTGGCGGCTTTGGGCCTGCCATGGCTCCATGCCTCCGCTGCCTCACACATCCAGCACGAGTGCCTCCCATTAGCGGGGTGGAAATAGGAGCTGCTGCGAGCCAGGGGAGCGATAAAGTAGAGATTTCAGGTTTCCAGCCCCTGCCACCTTAGAACTGAAAAGTAAAGATAGTACTGCAGACTAACAGTCCATATCTTTCACAAGAATGACGTCGATAAAATACTGTAAAGTGTCACAACTGTGCACCTTCTGAGCTCCTGTCTTTACTTCTTGAGAAAAATCTCCACTGCTTTTCCTCTGACTCAGAATTAAGGATAAACAAAACAAAAATCAAAAAATTCTTATATTCAGGGCTGAGACGGCAAGAGTGAACGTTT
>PVLA01014837.1:0-28355 GCA_004027455.1 Hydrochoerus hydrochaeris
CACACGCACGCGCACACGCACACGCGCACACGCACACGCACACGCACACACACACGTAAATCTTAGAAGCCTTGTCCATTTCAGGCAAAACATTGGTCACCTTGAAGATCCCAGTAAAGGTGAGTCTACTTCTAAGATCAGTTAGTCAGCTACAAAACGAGCTCAGAATGACCATTTACTAGTGTCTGGGGAGAAAACGGATTCCTTTTCTCACTCTCAGAAAGGTCACAGCTGACACTCCTTCAACAAAAGACAGGTCAACAAGTAAAGGCATAGCAGTTGTATGAATCCACATTTTACATGACTTGAGAGCATTCAAAAAGGAAGACCCAGAGTCCCAGGGAGAACTTTCCATTTTTATGCTTAGGAGTTTTTTGTTTGTTTTTGCTTTTGAGACAGGGTCTTGCTGTATAGTCCAGACAGGCTTTAACTCACTTGGTAACCCAGGCTGGCCTCAAAGTCATATCCTCCTGCCTCAGCCTCCTGCCTCAGCCTCGTGAATGTCAAGATTGCAGACATGTGCACCCTGCCCAGCGCTACCCTGAGGACAGCCATGTGGAAATGTGATTGGAGAAAGGGTGTGACACCATGGTAACAGGGCACAGATACACAAACCAAGATGACACGACGTCACTAGCGATATGTACAAGTGACCAATCCTACACAGAAGTGTCACTACCACTACCTGACTGTAATTACTATGATTTGTTTGTGGGAAAACCTTCCTGGGATTATGGCTGAATGATGAGTAATTAATCTATATACCATCTAATACTTTATAAATTTCAAAAAGTTGAAGTCTAATAAATGTACTTAGTAAAATTAAACTGATTATGATTTTATATTTCTTTACAAATTTCCTAAAATACCTAATATGGGTGTTTTGGAGTTAGTCTTAAAATTTTATCCTTCTCTGGTTTTTAAAACAGCAAAACCGACCAGATTTCCTCCTCTGGAAAGAATACAGAAGGCTTTTTGAAACTGAGCAGTGAGCATTTTGAAGGTTTTTAAGACCTGGCCTCGATTCTAGTCTTACCAGGTTGCATTTTCACAGCTATGGATATAAAAGAGGTATTTTAGTTTGCAGAGATTTCTCTCTGGTAGGGTGTGAAGGATTTTGTGAATATGAACTCTGTACAAGTCCAAAAACAGCCAGTTGTTCTTTCATTGGGGGAGTTCAGACTGATTTGGAGGCAAAGAAGAAACCAGTGTTCGTAGAGATACCATGGCCATTTCTGGCTTATGGAGCTACGAGCAGGGCGGAAGGCTTAGGAGATGGGTAAGAGCTCCCCACGATAAATACTGCAGTAGTTACTGTCCATCCTGTGTTCCCCGACCTGTGTGGTCAGCTGTCCTGGACCCCCCTGACACAGCACATGTGTCAAAGACGCATTCTTTACAATTCACCTAGATCCCTCCACTCAAAATCTCTTGCATCAAATGGGCCAGTCCTCATTCTAGTTCTGTCTGGCAGCTGACGTGGACAGTGCTGCCACAGGAAGTTGATGATAATCCTCATCTTTTTGGAAGAGCTTCCTGAATGGACTTTTCTGACCTTGGCTTGAGCCCTAGTGTCCTCAGTGTGTTGACGGTCTCCTCCTCTCTGGCTTCACCAGGGACATAAGCCACGCTCCGATCGCTGTCCTCCTTGACTGTGTAGTGGACCAGTTAGAGGGTGTCTAAACACGAATCCCGGCTTGTCCTGTCTGACTGACCTGGGTCTCCGTATCGTCCCCTCTACCCACAGAGGACCGAAGGCCACAGTCCCCTCCTTATGTTTCCCCAAGACTGGGCACAAGTGCCTCTCTCTTGGGGCCTCCGGTTGTGGATCTATGTTTCCATCATGGCCAAACCACTCTATGATGCCTCCTCGAAGGGCGATCTTAAAAATTCCTCGCTCCTGACCTGATGCTAACACGTGCCTTTGAGGAACCTACGAGGCCCTATCCAGGCCCTGCTTTACCCTCCCAAACCCCAGCGACCCGTACACATGCCACAGGATTTCAGGCCCTGGGGCTCAGCACAACCTTCAGGGGATTCTCTACTTCTCATAGCATATTTTTCAGAACAACCAGAGCTGGCTGCTTGGCCTTAAATTGGGCAGCTGCTGCCCTCCTAATCACACAAAGCTCAGAAAACAGTTTTCCACTGGCCTCTTCAAGCTTGGTCCTCTCATGGATGGCCAGCCCTGTTAGCCACAGCACTCTCCAGTGGTCTCTTTCTAGAATTTAAGTCTTAAACTGTACTCTAATTTTGCCTTAGGAATCTTTCTACTACAGCCCCCTGTAAACTCTGCTGTTCTTATGCCTGAACCTGGCACACCGCTAAACACAGGACCACTCCTGCACTGAGACAGTGGATTTTCCCTAACCATTTTCACCATCTAACCTCTACCCATATCCTGGGAGTCTCTGACTTGTTTACTGGTGGCAGTGCCTCTAAAGCATCCCCTTATCAGACTGCTTATGCTGTAGTAGAGGGTTATCATGACAGTGAATGCTTTGCCTCCAGAGAAGTGACTGAAGCCACTCTACTTCCAGATGCTACCACCTCACACATGCCGAGCTTACTGCATTAACCAGAATGCTAACTTCAGCACAGTGTGGGACTGTGAGCAGACATACCGATTCTAAGTATGTCTACAATAGCTTACCTTCCAGTGCACAAATCTGAGAAGAAAGGATTATTTTTTATCAGCAAAGGAATGTCCCTTGTAAACAGGAGCTGATCCATGGCCATTCCAGGCAGCCAAAGTAGCAGTGATGTGCAGGGGCCATCGAAGGGGATAAGAGGTGTGCCACGTGCCAGATGACCTGGCTTAGGAAGTGGCCTTAGGCTCCCCCCACCCAAATACTCCTTCCCTTACCAGTAACAAAACCAGAAATAATTTCCCACAGTCCCTGGCTGAAAAGGTAACCCGGAGCCCGCTCTGTCCACCCGGACATCTTTCCCTGTATCAGTCTCTCCAGCTTGCACTAAGGGCAGGAATAGAAGCCTTGGGAGCAAGAAGCCACCTTCCGTACGCTGTGGCGGTCCTTACACAGAGAGTTGGCCCTCCCCACCCCTCACACGCCTCTCCTTGCTGAGCCGTGTTCCCATGTCATACGGCATCTCGCTCCCTCATCCATTTTGTTTTACGGACACACATATACCTAACCCCACCCAAAAGATTGCTCCATCTGTCAGTAAGCCTCCCTCCAGACTAACATCTGCCCTCACCTTTCCACACACAACAGGCGAGAGGCCACCTGTCCATGAAGATTGGCAGACTGGCTTCACTCTTGCACCCTCATTAAAAGAACGTGTTATCCACTAGTTTAGGTAGATAAAATTACCGGATGGGCAGAGGTCTTCCCAACAACCAACAGAAGAGTTCTACTGTAGCTAACATTCTCCTGCTGAAGTTCAGGCTCCTGGATTCCCTGCAGTCAGATAATGGGCCAGAATTTACCTCTCAGATTTCTCAGTACCTGGTGAAATCTCTTAGTATAACCTGGCATTTTCATATTTCTCATCACACTCTGTCACTGAGAAAAGTAGGAAAGGTAAACAGGATTTTAAAAAACAGACTCGCTAAGCTTACTGCACAAACCTAACAGCACTAAATTTTACCTTCTACACCAGCCATCCACAAGTGAGTGCTCTCCCTCGAGAGCCTGCTACGCTGAGCCCCTTTGAATTGCTGTGTGGAAGCCCCTTACCATCAGACAGTTGGATTGCAATGTCTTGCTGGACTAGAATCCCCCACCTCTCGTTCCCCTACTTACATCCCTAACTAAATGGGACTCATCTACTGAGACTCAAATCCCAAAATCTGTCCCACTGTCTAAGGAATTCAAACCTCCTTTCGTACTAGGGGCCTGGGTTTACAGAGGGACATCATTAGACCCATAGCAGCCAAATGTAAGGGCTTGCCACATTGGGTGTACTTTGCCCCAGAGCTGGCCAAATCTCTCCTTGTCTGCTCTTCCACAAGGCCCATGTCAATCAAGATCTCATGCCTGCCTCCAATAGTAGTAGCCATTCTGTCAGAGAATGGCTTTTCCCCAAACCTCTTCCAAAATATTGCTTAATATTGTGGACAGAGAACTACCATCTTATCCACTCCCCTCCTCCGAGGTAACTTTGGAGATTCTCTGTGATCTCTAACTTCAATAATCCCTTGAGCTCACACCCACTCAAACAGAGTTGGTTTTTTCCCCTCGTGTATATGGTACCAGAGTTTTAATTTTATTCTAGGCCAAAAGGCTGCTTTCAGGAGACTCACACCAAAAATGAGACCAGACAGTTGATGCCAGCAGGTGACAGGCATCTGGGTCATCTATTTACTTTTTAATTGTCTAACTGGGGTAACTATGGCAAATAATGAGATTTCATGGGCCCTTTTGGAGCAAGGGATGATAGTGCTTCCCACTTTGGGGTATGTGGAGAAGTCTCTGCTAATACCAAGGGAAGTTTCTCTTGGTGTCTTGCTCTGGTGTTGGCACAAAATTGGATGGCTCTGTCTTGGTGAAATATATGCAGGGACCTGAGTTGAATGACAAAATGGCAAAGCTGTCAAAAATCTGCTCCAATGATGTAATACATACAGGGTGACCACTCCTTAGGACACACTGTCCCTACCGGCCAGGAGTGGGTAGTATTCTAATGACCTGTGGAAGTCTGCTGTGTGATGAGTTGAGTAACATTTTGGACTCAATTGCACAGCAGGATGGATCCCTAAGCCTCTGCTGGGAAGGATTGGGTGTTGGACTCCAGATGATATATGTTACAGCTTAATAAAAAGTTTGTCAGTATTTTGCTTGTGTCCAGAGACTTTACCTGAGACTGAGACCAATAAATCTGTCAAAAGAAATTTTAAGAGAGTTGAATGTTGAGGCTGTGGCATGGCTATTGTTGGGGGATTTTAACCAGATCTATGTTGCAAATCAGGAGCAAAGAGCCCAGCGGGATGTGAGTTTGGCCAAAAAGGAAGTTCCAGTACAGCTGTGGACTGCAAAGAGAGAGTTGAGAAACTCTCGTTGCTGAAACAACAAAACAAAACAAAAAATGAGAGATAAAATAGATGGCCTTAAGGCATCACAAAAAGCAGCAAGTCTCCACCCTTTGCAGACTCAAAATTGCAAAAGCGAAAATAATTTGCTTTGAGGAGAAAGCTTCAGAGCACTGTGTTCCGGAATGGCAGCAACATAAAAAAAGCTGTTCCTCAGAATTGGATTCTCAGTGCCCAGTGATCCAGGCAACTAAGAGAGTAAAAAGCCTGGCTACTGCTCCAGCTGGCAGCAGACCTTGGCATCATCCATGTGGTGCTGGTTTTAGGTACACACAGAATGCAAGAGTTACAGGGTTAAAAAGCTTCCACCTCCATTTCAGAAGGCCAGGAGGCCAGGCAGTGTGCCCTGAGAGGGCAGTATGTAAAGTTGTAAAGGTAAAGCGAAAGGTGCAGTGGAGACCCCAAAAGTCTGGAAAAGCCATGAGTGTGGATCATATAAGAAAAGCTTCAAGGAGAGGGCAAAGCAGGCCTACAAAAAAAGCCGTGGGAACTGGAACCACCCAAAGTGCCATTGTGATGGGATCACTAAGCCCTGCGGATTCACAATTTGTCACAGATGGCTTCAAATGCTTCAGAGGTGAAACTACAGGATTTAATGTTTGCCCTACTGGATTTTGCTCTGGCTTTGGTCCCAATTCTTTGTATCTTCCTGTTTGTAACATTTCAAATGAAAATGTTTATCTTATGTCATTAAATGTTGGAAGTGTTTAGCTTTCTTTTCATTTGTCCAGGGGCTTGCAACTAAGAGTTTGTCTTACATCTTGGAGGAGACTTGAGACTTGGACTTTTCAGCAGTGCAGAAACGGTTAGGTCTTTGGCAGCTCTTTCAGATGGACTAAGTGCCTTTTATATAAAGGGATGTGCATGACTCTTTGGGGGGCCTGGGATGAAATGTTATGGTTCTAATGTAATATAATGTTGAAAGACTTAACACAGGTTCTTAAGGATTGTTAAACCTGTGTATTTATGTTTGAGTTATAAAATGATAAGAAATAGCATGTCTTTGCATCCGGAAACCAATTTAAAAATGTGTCTGGTTGCTAAGTTGACAAGGTGTGATTTGTTATGACTGATAAATTTTGTCAATTTGAGAAGTCTAGCCGCTTAAATAAGTAGCTCCACAGCTCTACATCCTGGCGTGTAGAAGATTAGCCATTACCACTCCTGGATGTTGTTTGTTGTGTCAATTTGAGAAGGTCAGAAGTTTAAGTGATTCAGCAGGAAGCCAGGGTCCTTACTTTGTAAACATCTTCAGCCTGTGCAAGAGGAGGGCACTGAGATGGTGTAAGGGCTACACCCAGCCAAGGGGCACGACTTGGTTACAATATAAGGGAGGAAAAGAGGCTTGTTCTCCCTTTTGCTCTGGCTCCTTTTGCTGTCTTCTGCTGCCTTGAAGTGTTGCCCCAGTGCCGTGCTACCCTGCCTTGGTGCCAGCTGATTATGGACTGAAACCTCTACAAACCGTGAGCTAAATAAACTTTGCCTTTTTAATTTTGGGTGTCTGGTATTTTGTCTCAGGGAAAAGAAAAAAGTAAGCAAGACAGTGTTACAGTCTCTCTTCCCCCTGACACAGCCTGACAGCTGGGACACAGTGCGTCCCCATGGATGGCGCCATACCAAGCACGTGCCCTGGTGCTTCCTTAGCCAGTGCCTTTCTGGGGGAGGTGCTGGTAAGGTAGCATGAGGTGTAGAGGCCCTGGCTGAACACCTGGCCCATTCATTAAATGTCACTCACTGAGTGCTTACACTATTAGTGTAAGAGACAACTCACAGGAAAAAGGTAGTTTATGGCATTGCACAGCTTTAGGTTTGCTCACAGCTGCCGAGTGGGAGCTGCACAGCGCTCCGTACAGCATGCTGTACCTTCGTTCCGGGTCCTGGGCACTGCAGCAGCGCCTTGTGAAGTCCGACAGGTGCAGAGACTGTCTCAGGGCCCCTCGTGAGGCCCACGGCAGTCCCTGAAACCCAGAACTCTGTCTTGGAGTCTCCCTCTTGCCATGTCTCTTCCTCTAGGACTCGCGCCTGCCTACTCTTAACCTGCTTCCTGCGTTTGTTTCAAAGCTTTCTCACCACAGAATTGCAGCCACTTTGCAGGCAGTCACCCGGGACCATGTCAAGGGAGTTCTGCTTCAATCTCCACAAAGCCCCAGCTGCACCCCAGATCAGCTGAAGCAGTAAAACCATGGTGCCCATCTTCCTTAACTTAGCCACAGAGTCAGGAGTGAGGGAGTTACCGAACTGCCACCTGGAACAGAGGACGACTCGGCCAAACCCGATTTACAGGCCCCTATTACTGAGGGAAGGAGGGACTGCTATCTCCCCGGCAGTCGTGGAGAAGGCCCAGTGATCACGGACCACAAAGCACAGCACAGCACCCTTCCAAGATGGAACGATTCCCTCCCGCAGCACCGCAGAAGCCCCTCAGCCGGGAAGGGGGCACTGCGCTGCCTGCCCCTCATGCCAGCCATCCCTCATGGGTTTGTGCTATATCAGCCTGTTCTGCCTGCTGAGCTCGCATCTTTGCCCCTCGACTTCCCTAACAATGCTGTCGCTCTGCAGCGGGAGATTTCCAGCTCCACGATAAGCTGAAGGGACGGCTGTCGTATGTTCCATCTGCTAACCGACATCTCACTGTGTGTTTCAAAGTGGTGAGCATCAATGAGAAGTCATCGCTCTTCTGAGCGTCAGTGTGGAATCTGTCTTTCCGCGCATCTTTGCCAGTATTTGACACTCCTACATGTAAGATACTTTTTATTTTGATGACATCATCGTTTGACTTTTCATTTCCCTGATGACTAATGTGGTTAAAAATCATCTGTGTTTTAAATTTGTTATTATCCTTCTTTCTTCTGTGAGTTGACTATTTTGCTTTTCTAATTACTTTTTTAAAATGGAAGCTGGGTTAGTGGTGCAGGCCTGTAACACTAGAGCTCTGGGAGGCTGAGGCAGGAAGATCACAAATTCAAGTCCAGCCTAGCCAATGTAGCAAGACCTGTCTCAAAATAGAAAATAAAAACAAAAGGGTGAGATATGTAGTTCTGTTGCTACAACCCTGGGTCAACTCCCAGTACCATAAAGAATTTATAGGGATTAAAAACTATATCCTATTATTATTTATAGTATGTTTCATTGCACAAAAATTAAATATAAATATAGCCAAATTTATCATTTTTCTTTAATGTATTTTCATTGTCTTACTAAACAATCCTTAGGTTACAGACACATAACATTTTCTTTTAGAAATTTTGTTTTTTACTTTGTCTTCAATAATGTGGAATTTTGTTATAGTAAAAATTTTTATTTTCTATTCACTGCTTTATGCTCTGGTTATAATTTTTTTCTTTCTTTGGCTTTCTTCATTGTCGCTTTTTAGTATATATAGTTTACTAATTTTTCAGTCTTTCTTTTTTTAATAAAACAAATGAAAATAAGAATTATATTTTCCTGAATGGCCCTTCATTTAAGTGGCATGTTTTAAATATTTATTATCAGTTTTTCAAAATTTAAAAATAGATCTACTATATGATCCCACTGTTACACTATGCATATTTCATTTTCTCAAGGAAAATGAAGTCAGTACATCAGCGTGATGCCTCTACTTTCATGTTTATTTCAGCAACACCCACAATAGACAAGATACGGAGTCACCCCGGCTGTCCTGACAGATGGGCAGTCGGGGAAAATGCGGCACATACAGCCAGGGATGGGACTGCGCTATAGGAGGACCGGAGCCTTGTCCCTTGTGACGATGTGGCTGCCACAGCAGGAACTAAGCCAGGCGCAGAAAGACAAACAGTGCACGCATATTCTCACTCATACATGAGAGCTGAAAAGGTAGATTTCATGGAAATAGAGGCTAGAACAGTGGCTCTCGCAAGGGTCAGGGAATGAGTGGTTTAGAAAGACACTGAGTAACAGGAATCAATACCGTCAATGAGGAAAAATAAGCTCTGGTGTCCTGCAGCACAGCAGAGGGACTACAGTTTATAGTTACATCTCTGAGGCTTTCCAAGGAATATCTTGGGTTAGCTCCCTTCTCTGCTCCAACTGTGAGCTTCCACCGTATTACTCGGCTAAGGAAATACCCAAGTTTCTAGACTGGGTCATTTTGCTTATCTGCTAATTTTACTGACTGTGCAAAGCACTGTCCCCATCAGGTTATTTAGTTTTAATATTATGTCCCTGCCTGGTTGTAGAAGATTCAAATGCTTTCTTTCTCAGAAGCCATCACAGACTACCTTGGGAAGGATTTATCTTCATGCTTTCAAGTCCCTACTACCATTCTGTATTTTTTCCAGAAAAGCCTATTATAGAAGCTAAGTTTCTCTGCATGTTTTGTCCCCAATAGACTGTTAACTTCTTAAGAGGAGAAACTGTATGTTGTTCATCCCATATAACTAGCAGACAGATTCTAGTTCAGTATGTTTTTGCTGAAATGTTAAAAAGTACTAAATTACATTATGTATGAGTGAAAAGTAGGTTTAATGTTGTATGTCAGAGTCTACACTTTCCTGTGAATGATTCTGTCATATGTCATGTAAATTTTGCTTGCATACAAGTCTTCAAGAAATAACTGATAAGATTTTGGTGTGGTAGAGAGACAAAGGGAAAAAGAGGCCTTTATTGTGGGCACTGGGGGGCTGCGGGAGAGGCAAGCACCCTCAGGTGAGAAGAAAGCAGTGGAAGTACTTTTATCAGGTCTGGCTGGAGGGGGGCTTTTGGGCTGTGGAAAAAATGGCATCAACAGCTGATTTGAAGGAGCATCTACCTGTGCAAAACAGGAAACGGGAAGATTCACTGGGGGCTGGGTGGAGGCTTGGGTGGGATTGGAGAGAGCTCTGCACATGCACAGAAAGGGAGTGGGTGGTTTATCTCTGGAATGAGAAGGAGAGTGCACAATTTACTCTTGGAGAGAGAAGTTGCTTCTCTGGGCCTGGTACTTAGTGGGTGGATGTCTTGTTAGATAGCTAAGCCCCAGGCTTTCAGCATCTGTCAATAATGTCTCTGTCTATGACTATCACTGAATAAATATCAAATATTAAATTGTAAAAAATTGTACATTTCAAAGATAAGTTTATAAAAATATTGTGACCTTCACCTTCCAAATTCCACATTAACTATTTTATTAGGTAAAGGAAGATATTCAAAAATCTTTCTCACTATTCTTAGACCAGGAATAGTAATGCTATTGGACTCAGAAAAAAAAGTCTACAACATAATTTACAGTAAAAGTTTGCAGAAGAAAATACACTGTGATATAATCAAGCACTGAAGTGTGGTAGTAGGCAAAGGCGTAAACGCAGGGTGGTTTACTCGGCTGTGCGGGGAGTGGGAGGGACCCTATGGAGGCTGCAGTCAGCTGAATCTGAGTTAGCAGTCAGCTGCATTTTGAGCTCTGTACCTTAAAACATGGCACTGTCTGGATCTCACCGTCTCCATTATGAAACTGTTTACATTTTAATGCTGAGGATGACTAAGTGAGGTAATGAACACTAAAGTACTGAGCACAGTTTCTGGTAGTTGATGACATTCTGTAAGTGCTGGGTTCCATCTTCCATTCTCGCCACTTCCCTGAGGTCACCCCTTACAATGCTGTTTTCCCAGTCTCTGGGTGTGACACTTAGGCTGTGTCCCCCTCCCTTACTACCGTCTTTTAGGGAGCAAGAGAATATTCTTCTGTTATTTTCTAGTGAAAGCCTTCTGCATAAACCAAACAAATATATATCCTGATGGGACAGCATAAGACAAATTCATTTTGAGATTTATATATTTTAAAACACTGATGCTCATTTTAAAAGCATTTTGACAGCTCCAAAATGTATTTTGTCACTACAAATTGTTTAATGGGATTATTTTTAAGAATTATTGAATTGTTTCTCTATCTTAGGATAATAACATTTTCTTCCTTAACTCTAATAATTCTTCAATATGAAGCTTATGATCCTTTATCCAAATTAATGAAGATTGCTACAGCCATAATTTATTTTTATGTTACAAATGTTCTCTAAGTGCCTTTAATATTTAATTAGATATTAAGTATAGGAGAAATGCTGAATTTCCTAACTACTATTTAGTGTGACTATTAAGCATAGTAACAATAATAAAAATGATTATTTGTATTTGACTTTTCTGTTTATAAAAGGCTTCTAAGACAATATCTTATTAAATCATCCCTGTAATACCCTGGATTGCTGTCAGTATTTTAATAGGAAAAAGAGACTCTGGAAGGTGAATTTGGCCTAGGCTCACAGGAATGTCTTCCTGTGTCTTGCTTTCTCCATTATACATAATTTATTCTCATAGGTTAATTGTCTACTATACACTTCAAGTTCAAATTTTAAATATGATTTTAAGTGATTTCTTGGACTTTAAGAGCATGCGCTGTAAGATATTTCTTTTGTGCTATAAAACAAACATTAGTGGAATTAACAGTGTCTGTATGTTTAGTAGCTTAACAACAAGGTAATGCGCACACAGGCACACAGACTCTGTGAGCAGAATGCATTTGTACATGGAGCTGGGACTGGGTGGCTTTATATATTCAGGATGGTACGTAAAGATGTGCTGAAAGGTTGAGACCATCGGGCTAAGGGGAACACCGGAAAAGGGTTCTGCAGAAAGCTGGCGGCCACGGCGGAAAACACTACCAGTGTGCTGGATGCCACTGCCGTGCACGTCGAAGTGGTCTAGGGTGAATTTTATGTAGTATGCTTTTTACCACAAATGAAAAAAATCACATCAAAGGTTTCCAACTTTCTGCATGGACGGATTTACCATGCACTTGGTTTTGTAACATTCTTTTCTCTAACAGTGCGTGTTGACATTTTCAAGAATATGTTTTGCAAACTTTACAGTCGGTGCAGAGTGCCATTCTCTTCCACTAAAAGGTATAAAGGTTTTGCCTGGTTTCATATGCAGAGATGGAACCAAAGAGTCATGTGTATCAGATGGGACAGCCTGTGCAAAAGTGTGGGGTGGGAGGGCCTGGCGGCCACTGCAGTCTATGAAGACACATGAGAGGAGATGCCGCAGCCACAGCTCGGACAGTGCAGCCCAGCAGCGCACACTGCAGCACTCAGGGTTTCCCTACGGTGGGTGCGAAAGAGAAAGCGACTGATGCCAGCATGAAGGGCAGGGTTGGATAGGAACCAGCAGGGCCAAGAATAGGCTTTCGGAACAGCACAGTCTGAGCTCAAAGAGTGGGGCCAGGAGAGTAAAGAGGCCTGGAACTCAGAGACAGAGCAGAGAGTCAGTAGGACTTGTGACTGATTTTCAGTTTAAAGAATCAGTAGTTGTATGCAAAAAGTCATCAAAATGAGACAGTCAATGCAATGAATATAACCTGGTGACTACTGCTAACGTATTAGCCCAGCACACATCCCATTGACTTCAGGAACAAAGATTCTTACCTTATGTCTTCAAATGGGTCGGCTCTGACAAGGGGTGTCTCCACTGAGTGTTCGAAAAGAGCCCCTTCAGGCCCTAAAGAATACCAGAGTGTAAAAGGAATAAAATTAAAATAAGTGTCACCGGATTTAGGCATCCCTAGTCCAAAATCCAAAACTTTTTGAGGACTGCCATAACACCACAAGTAGAAAACCCCACACTTGACCTCATTTGGCAGGTTGTGGTCCAACTGCTGGTGTACTAAATACTGCTTAGAGCTACCACAAGCTGTAGGTGTAATGTGTATTTGAAGCATAAATGAATTCTGTCTTTAGCCATAGATCCCATCCTTCAGACATTTCATCCTGCGGGTGTAGATTCTACACCCCCCAATCCAAAATCTGAAACACTGGCTCTGAAGCATTTGAGATCAGAGATGCTCAACCTTCAGGTGTTAGACTGAATCGCTGAATTTGTGCAGATGTCCTGGCTCAGGTACAAAAGGGTTCAGTTGCTTCTCTGCTTTTTTGGTGTGATCACAGAATCTTATCAATGAAATAGGATTCACAAAGCAATTACAAATCAGCTGGCTTATTTTAAGGCACATCAGAAAAAAATTTAAAACCCAAATATTTAAAATAGATCTTCTAATTTCTAGAAATCTGTATGATCCTAGCTTGTTTATTTGCTTGAGAACTTAATTGCATAAGTGGCCATCTGTCAACTGGGCTCAGAATACCCAAGAGAAAAGTGACACACCACTTGTAATAGTCTAAGTTGCTTTAATGCAGTTTGAATTTAGAGGCCTTTTAAAACTATATGCTATAGATTTCTTTGTATATAAGTAACCAACAATATACTATGGAAAGCAGTGCTCCAGTAGCAAACAGCAACTAAACTGAGTGTTGTCTGCAGAGAAAGTTACTCTAAGGCAGCATGGGAGACCTCCAATGGTAAGAGGATTAGAGTGAACCTAAAAACAGACACTTATAAACATAGGAGACTGAAGACAAAGGATTTCAAGAAGAACAGGGGCCTGGGGCAGGAAGATGTCCTGAATGCATCTGAATGAATGACTGGTCCTGTTTACCAGAAATAAAAGGATTTAATATAGCACAGATTTGTTGTCCGTGTAATGTTTAAGATATTTCTCCTCTTAAATGTATGGGCATACACATAAATTTAAGTAGCACTGCAAAGTCTAACACACCCATCCCGATTTACCAACAGGGCCTAGACCCCGCCCCTGTGCAGACCCCGCCCATCTTAGGCCCCCCTCAGCCTCCACTTTAGTTCCACCACTGGCTTGGGGTAGGGGTACGGTTCAGCGCTGCTCTCCCTATTGGTTCCCTAAGGATGTCAGAACTCATCCTAGCACCTGCAGACGTTCCTCTTTGGGGGATACTGGGATGACTAAAGTGTTCATTTCCTACTCTTACTAGTTTTGCTATCAGACATTGAAGAAAAATTGCACAAGTGAAAGTTTCTCAGACTCTGGTGTGAGGAATCACCACCTTGGGCAAGGTCTTGTCAGCAGCCCTCACTGACAGGCGAGGCACAGAGCCTGCCACTTTCCCACGCGTTACTGGCTGCGTTGCTGAGGAAGTTACTTCCTCCTAGTAATTCTGGGTATGGCAGCAGCGCTGCAAGTGCTCAGGTGAGGAAGAAGAGCTTGTAGCGCGTACATAAAAGAGACGAAGCAGCACAAAATGAAATTTAAAATCACAACCAGATTTAGTAGCATGATTTACATAAATGCTGTCATCAACTAAAATAAAGGAACACACATAAGTGAAGGTTAATGGTACATGAAAATTGTAATTCATGGAAATTATATTCAGAGAGAGATAGATCCTCCTGTATTCTATAACAAGTCTCATCTCTTTAAAATACCACTCAAGCCAAAGTAAAGCATAATGGGGCATTATGTAAAAAGTAAGGCTATCCTAAACGATGGAGCTTTCACAATAAATTGTGCCAATCAGATTTTATAGTACAGTGTGTCATTTTGTCTCAAGTATAGACAACATTCTGTGTTTGGTGTTGAGTGGGAAACAGTTTAACTCAGTAATTTGCAAGATATTTAGTTCTTTATCTTTCTCTTCCCTCTTTTCTTGATTCACAGAATATATATATAAGTGCCCCAGAAGTCAGTCATTAAGTCAAGTAGAGTATGCTTACTCTTACGTGACAAGTAGATTTATTGTGGTTTACACAGCATTGCTTGATGTTTGAGTAGTGTTTCATTATGGGAAACCTAACATGAGTGTTATAAATACAGATGGTCCTCAACTTAGACGGTTCTTCATTGGATTGCTGAATTTATGATAAAGTGAAAGCACTGTGCATTTGGTATGTGGATCTTCCTGGGCTGGTGATACCTAGTCCAGTCCTCCCGTCTCTGCACCGGGCAGTGGCACATGGTGCTGGTTCCCATTCCATCAGGCCATGCCGTGGCTCCCATACGCAAAACAAGCATGTGTTACACAGACGTGTTAGCCCAGCTATGGCTAAGTACCAGAAGCGTCTGAGCATCTTTAAGGTGAGCTGTCTGGCGGGATGGGGGTGTTAAATGCATTTTACCTGGGGATGTTCCCACTTGCAGGGGGTTTCTCAGGGAACAAGGAACATCTATAAGAAAAAGCTAAGGATTTTTCTATAACTTATAGAAACACATGGAATATGGGTTATAAACTTGTGTGTAATTATTTTATCTCTTTTTAGAAACAAAATATGTTAACTGAAAAAAAGAATTGTCAACACATTTACTCTACACACACACACACACACACACACATCTCTGTAAAGCCAAGCTCAAAATTCCAGTGTATTCCAGACGCAGGGTGGGGCTTTGGGAATGGGACCCGGGCAGATGCTAGGTCAGGGCTCCACCACGGAGCCACACTTCAGCCCTGCATAAGCAATTTCTACTTGAGAACAACTTCAGTTATCTTTTCCTTGAAAGCTGAAATTATTCAAAGTGCCAGTGGCACTACTTTACAGAGAAATATATCTAAATAGTTAGTTTTACATGCATGACAACTACTTACCTTCTTATAAGACCTTAATTAGTGATATTACATTGTCATATGAGTATAGCAATGTACTTCCAGGCAGATATAAAATCTATATAGTTATCTGTATTATCTTTACCAACAGCAGCAGTTTCTCTATTACTAAAATTGTAAATGCTCATATTATAGGATCTTAAACTATGCAGTGTTGCCATTCAGTCTCAAAGGAAATGTTCCTCAGAATCTATTTGCTTATAATTGCATGGACTTTTCTGAATGGTTTCATAAAGTGATTCTCAGTAAGGGGCAGTTGATCTTCAGGAAGACTATTTTTCCTTTATGTTTGCATTTCTTTTTAAATATTGCTAACCAGCATTATAGTTGACATCGTACCTATTCATTGTGGAAAAGAGAATGTATTATTTAAGGTTATATAACTTAAATGTTGTGTAGGAAAATAGTTCCATTATAAAATATTTATCAGCCATGCATTTAACTGGCCCTGTGTACTATGGTATAACTACGCATTATCGACACAGGAAGTTAGAATCATGAGCGGGACACTGAAGGCATGGTCGTGTAGTGTTAACTTTACATTGGATGCAGGATTGGACCTAGGAAGTGGTGCAGCTGTCTCCACTGTGACGCAGCAGTGTTTGGATGACACTGCCCCGCCTCTGCTCCCAGAGCCTCCTGAGCTGGAGGGCACTGCTGTGAGGGGCTGACTAGGACCGCGGTGCAGATGGATGGAGCTGGGGGGCGAGGGCTCTGGACAGCAACCAGCAGTCACCAGCAGAGCCTGACGTGGGTCACAGAGGGCTCCACGCTGATACGTGCGTCCAACACAGTGCTGTTTGCAGGTTCCTTCAGTTATAGAAATACCCAGGACGCAGTATTAGTTCTTCAGCAGTGGGTAAGATATGCTGAGGCTTCATTAGGTTTTGGCGTCTGCATCGGTAGCCACTTACCAGGTTCACTCGGCACGTTTATTGAATCCGATGGACTGACACAGGCTTTTCAGAGGAGGAAAAACTGTTTCTCCTCACTGCTGAACGCCCAGCGTCCTTTCTGATCACGCCGAGACCTCTTGCCTCTGATCCCTGCAGTGAGAATGCTCTTGTTCTGACAGCACTGGACCCAGGACGGTAAACCCAAGGGCAATTTCTGTCCTTCTGGGGTCCCCATTCTGCAGCTGTGGTCCGTCTGGGCCCCGGGAAAGGACTCCTGAGGTGCCCCTTCCCACACTGGCTCCAGTTTTCACTTCACTTTGGTAAGATATGTTCTGAGTAGCAAATATGAACAAAACGGCAAGCACGGTTTGTTTCTCTGA
This sequence comes from Hydrochoerus hydrochaeris, assembly GCA_004027455.1. Lineage (NCBI taxonomy): Eukaryota > Metazoa > Chordata > Mammalia > Rodentia > Hydrochaeridae > Hydrochoerus > Hydrochoerus hydrochaeris. Next base: position 16,784 of record PVLA01014837.1, read on the forward strand.
GTGAGGGTGAGGGCCCAGAGCACTGCTCCGTCCCCTCCAGCCTGGCTGCGGGTTTGCTACGCACCTGACAGGAGGGAAGAAAGCAGAGCGCTCGCTTCTCTTCCAGTTCCCGTCTCTCGGCTGCCCCTGCCTGTCTCCTCTAGTGCTCCTCTCCCTGGCTGTCAACTGCCGTGGGTTTTGCCATTCCGAAAAGCTCCAAAGGCAATGTGGAGTAAATCCACTTAAAGGAGGAGCTAAGCTTTCATAGGAGGCAGTTTCAATGGGAATTTGTCTTGAAAAAAATCAGTTTATAAAAATACCACTCTGTAATTTGTATGTCTACAGCTCAGTCATCATTGTTGCTAACTATGAAATTATATGGGATAAACAAAGAAGAAAGCAAGCTTTTTTGTGCAGATTCTTAGTTTCCTATTTTTGTGTCCCAAATCACGGTGACCTTCGCTGCTTAAAACCGTTCTCGCCCGTTAGCTCTCAGTCCTTTAGGTCCCAAGCCCTGTCCAGAGTGGCTTGCCTGGGTTTTAAGCTCAAAATCTCACCCGGTGGCTCCGGGGGTGGAAACGTGGCTTCCCAGTCGTTTCAGTGTTAGCAGAATCGCCTCTCAGATGTAAAGGTCCCACACTCCTGGTCACAGAGCCCCTCCGTATTCCTGAGCAACAGGGCGAGAATCTCCTCGGCCCTGAATCCCTGACTTTCTCTTCTGCTCCCAGGCACACAGGGGCTGCCGAGCCACATCAGGCCACCTGGACTATCTCTCTTTTGCCGTGTAAGTAATGGCCTGGAGAGAGACTTCTCCGTCCACTCACGGGGAGGAGCAGTCACTGGGGGAGCGGTTGCACCGAGGTGTCCTCTGCCATCACCACAGGGTCAGCACCTGTCACCTCATGCTCACTGCTGACTCACACGGCCTTGGAGGTGGCCAGGCTCTAACTTTCCTGGTGTTCTCCTGTTCGTGCATTTGCCAGCAATCCCAGTATTCCCGCACTGCTTCTGACTTCCCGAAACCCTAAATCTTTGCAAGACCTGTGACTTCATGTGACAAGCGACTTGTACTTGCTCTGCAGGATGCTGTGAAGCACCCTGAATTCAGTGAGACCCGCAGACAGAGAAGTGCGAAGCCCTGGGGAGTAAAGTGCTCCCGCAAGGTCTCGCAGGTGTTTGTTTTTAAGGAAATAAACACATCTGTATCACAAGACTTTGTATTAGGTTGAGTTTACTTCTTGAGCCAGGAAACTATTTTGTTTTTATTTGGGAGAGATATGAGTGAGTAGTTTTGCTACTGTTTTTCAGAGTAGTATAGAAAAATGGTGGACTATATTTAAAAAAACTGTGTCATTACAGAAGTTCAGCAAATGAATTCAGAAAATGTTCTAAATTTTCCTCTACAATTTCTTTTTAGTCCTAAAAGACTATGAGAAATCTGTTCCACTTTTGTGTTTTCTCTTCCTTCCTTTCTTTCTTTCTTTCTTTCTTTCTTTCTTTCTTTCTTTCTTTCTTTCTTTCTTTCTTTCTTCTTTTTTGGTGCTGGGGAATTGAACTCATGACCTCGTGCTTGCCAGGCAGGTACTTATGCCACTGAGCTAAATCCCTGGCCTTCCATTTTTAATTGAACAAGTTATGCTTTTTTTTTGTAGAAATACAGAGAATCCACATGCTCGATACACTTGGAATAAAAGCAAATTAGAGACCTTAGTTATAGAGATGGTAGAAGAATATATGGTAACCCTTTGTATTACACCAACTGGAAAGAGATCAAGGGTAAGATATGGTGGAAGAAAAGAGTGGGTAGAGATGTGCAGGAAAGATTTTTTTCTGGAAGAGTATAAAAGAATTGCAAAAGAAAAGTTAGGGACATACCAGTTACTCGAAGCTTATCTGTGCCAACTTCAACTTCCTTCTCGTCTGCGGTGAACAGTGGCTCGCCGTCTTTTGAGTTGATCTGAAACTGCTGACTCTGGACCTCCACCATTTTGGGACCTAAAGTATCAGTTAAATTATTTACTGCAAATTGTTTACCACAAGCAGTGCTGCTACAACATCTGTTTTCATAATGTTATGTCATCTAATAGCTGAACCCTTATAACTTGTTACTTATAGTGTTATTAAATCTCTGATTAATCTTTGAATGTTTTAAATTGACATATATAATTAAAATTAATTTTTCAAACATGCTAATCTTTATTAAATAGGTGCATGAATACATTATTTAAAAGTTAATTTTTTCATATTTTTAAAGTTTGATGAACTTCAAGATTTTCCTACTGATTTATGCTAGCCCCATAAACTTGAGAAAATGGGTCACATCTTGCAATCTTTGTATGTGTACCCCATGTCTCTTACAGTACTCATCAAAATTATTTGTACCTGGAAGAAATAAAGCTTTTCTATTAATGTTTTATCAATTTTGGACTTGGTAATTGGAGCAGTCATAAAACTTTACTAATTCAAAATTCCCCAGTGGTTCTTAAATACATAAATAAATATTTTTCATTAGAGAAGAAGTTAGAAACTTCAGCTCACTTTTCCTTATTTTTTTTTCTTTAAGAAAGTCTGGCTTCATTGTTTCTTATTCCTTGGTCACTAACATATTGCAAATATTTACTAAATAAATATTGATTGGCTTTGAATCATGAGTAAAATGATATGTGTCAAATCAAGGAAAGAACTGAAATTATTTCTCAATAATTAGTTCACTATTTTGTTGACTGAGGGTTCCTATGCTGGATCATATGAAAGGTTTGTTAAGTATAAGACGTTAAGCTTAAGCGGTTAATTTTTTCTGTAACAGTTATTTCATATACATGGGTGGAATATTCAATAAACTAGTCTATTTGCATCCTTCATACAAATAGCAAAGCAATGTGAACTCTTACTCAAAGAAAATGCAAGAAAATGAGTGTTCTATTCACACAAATTACTGCACATTTTTATGCACAAGGTTATGTGCTAGCTCACAACTTGCAGGAGTTCACAGTTCACCAGAGAGAAAAACAGGTAAGGACAGGACAGTTGGTAAATGCTGTGAAAAGGCAGAGATGGCATTTGATGCGAGTCGCAGCACCAAATGTCTGTCCTGAGACAAGAGCAGTGTGCGGGAGGCCGTGCCCGGCTCATCTGCAGAGTGAAACCAGAGCTCACGGTGGCAGGAGGGCTGGGCGCTGTGGCAGAAGGGGGCCTGGGGAGGGCGCGTGGGCGCATCGAGTTCCATTTCCATTTCAGTTTAAATGGTTTCCACCTCTGAGGAAACTGCACGGTTCTTCAAGTGGTAACAAGTCTACAGTGATTTCATTTGTAGTTACACCTTTCAACTTTTACTAGTCGTCTGCCAGTTTTTGTAATCTCACTGGACACAGATTAAAGTTCAGCAAGTAATTCTGTTTTGCAGAGGAGGTCTTTAAGAAATAAATATTCAACATTGTTGCTAAGAAAATAACTGTTTTCAACAATATTTAGGACAATATTTTTAATAAAAGATCTGTATAAAGAGAGAAAATTAATGGCTTTGTGATTTGATTAAATTTGTGAAAATGGCTATAGAATTTTCTAGTGAAAACGCCATCAATTTTTTTTTTACCTACAATAAGCTTCATTAGCAACACTTTTCCTCAATCCATTTGTAATTTCAGATACTGCAATCTGAAAACAAGTACAATAAAGTCCTTTACGAAAAGGAAATGTGTATTCTGTTGCTACAGATATGGTTTTGTAAAGGAAGGACTGGACAAAACTGATAAAGTTTGCTCTACTACTTTTTTGGTATAATCTTTTATGATTTAGTTTCACTGTATAACCCTGACATTAGTGACCCTTTCCTAAGATAAAATAAAATAAAATAAAATAAAATAAAATAAAATAAAATAAACAGCTATCAGCTTTGAGAACTCCTTGAATAGACAAAGCCAGAGGGGCCATAAAAAAAACTTTGGTTATTTTTCTGTAAATGACTCTGATAATCATAAACAAAACTTAAGACAACTTTCTAAAAATGGTGAAAAGTGATAACTTTTAATCAATCTTCTGCCATTTGGAAACTTACCTTATAAATAATCATTGTAAAGGTTAAAACAATTCTTTGTTTTCACTTTGTATATTTAAACCAGCCTATAACTCCATGCTTTTATACTTTTTCTCACCGCTTGAAGATCTCTTGTTCAAAAACACTGCATGTGTGTGTGTGTGTGTGTGTGTGTGTGTGTGAAACAGTAAACTCTTAATTTGTTTTACTCAGTGTGATTTATCTCTAACACCCGGACAGCCTGACACATTCTCCACAGAGAACTGTTCATCCTTGGGGGCTTAGAGTGCCTGGGCAAAGGCTCCAACTCTGGTCCAGCAGTTACGTTGGAAGAACCCTTTTCTTTATTCTTGGCCTGCTTTGGTAAAGTTCTGCCATTGTCTCATCTGTGAAGTCTGGGCTTTGTTTCATCTTCATAGTCTTCACATCCCTTAAGGCTATGGCTCAGTCTGCCCTGAGTTTGGACCACCCCAGTGAGCCACCTTGTTCCATCTCATCCTTTGGAGCCTATCCCAAGTTTAGACTGGTGTCTCGGCCCATCCCATCCCACAAACCTTTTATCTTTCCTCTGGTCATCTATTCAACAAATGTCTATCAAATATCTGCTAATTCTAGAAGGGTAGACTGAATTAAGAATTGTGGCATTACATTCTGGGCAACAAAGACAAGGCAGGAGGCACCACAATCCCTGACTTGAAATTATAATACAAAGCTACTGTAATAAAATCAGCATGGTACGGGAATAAAAACAGATCTGAAGATCAGTGGACTAGATTAGAAGATACAGCCATGACTGCAAACACACTCAGCTACCTCATCTTCAACAAAAGGGCCAAACATGTTCACTGGAAGAAAGATAGCTTCTTTAAAAATGGTGCTGGAAAATTTGGCTTTCTGATGTTGCTTACTAAAACAAGACCCATGTCTATCACCATGCAAAATGGAGAAAAAAATCTAAATATTAAAACAGAAACACTAAATCTGCTGGAAGGTGAATTAGGCAGAAATCTTGAAGACAGTGGTAGGCAGAGAGTTCATGAACAAAAATCAAAATGCACAAGAAATACTTCCCAGAATGAATAACTAGGGGCTCTGCCCAGTGATTACCTAGCTGCCCACATTCTTCCTGGTGCACTGGAAAGTATGGGCAGCACTATCCAGCCCATGGAAGCTTTGGCACTTTGCTGGGAGACTGGTAAGACCCTGCCCCACCTCCCACATCACCAGAGGATGCACCAGGAGGTCCCTCTGGGCCAGTCTGGGACCTACTCAGTGACTGCCGAGCTGACTGCAGCTGCCTGCCTTTGGCCTGGCAAGCCAAATGTGTGCATAGCACTCTCCAGCCCACGGGGAAGCTTTGGCGCTTGGCTCCTACAGTGATAAGGCCCCGCCCAGCAACCCCAAGTGGCTGGAGCCATCTGGTAAGGTCTGTCTAAGGTCCTCCACTCAACCGGGGAAACTCCCTGCAATAGGAGTAGATATTCTCAACCCAAGAAACGATTGAGACCTTGCATTCGGCTTCTCTAAGAGAATATAGGACAGTGACAAAACAAAAGAGCAAAATGCAATCTCACACCTCCAGCCCATCCCAAGCAAGCCTAGGAGACATGGACATAGACAAAATGTAGGCCATACACCTGAAACTCCTGAAATGATAGCAACTGAAGTAAAGAAACAACTCTGGGAAGCTATAAAAGAACTCAGATCTGAAATAATCTCCCAGGTAAAAGAAGAAATGATAAATGTAATGAAAGAAATGCTGAACACATCTGAAGAAGATATAGTTAAAAAATTAGAGGAACAATGCAAAAATATGGAAACTGAACAATATAAGAACCAAACAGATTACAAGAAACAGATTCAAAGAGATGTACAGGAAATCAAAAATTCCATTGAAAGTTGGCAAAACCACCTCAATGAAAGTGAAGACAGACTTTCAGACCTTGAAGACAAGATTGCAGCTAGTGAACAGGAAAAGAAAGATCTTTTAAAAATAACAAGGAATCAGGAAATAACAATTCAACAGCTGCAAGATGATGCAAAGAAAAACAACATAAGATTGACAGGTAGAAATAAAAAAGAAGGTGACAACACAAATGATATCAAGAGACTATTTACAGAAGTAGTAGTTGAAAATTTCCCAAACATGAGAATGCAAACTGCAATACAGATCAGTGAAGCATATAGAACTCCACCAAAATGAAACTACATCCAGACATATAATAATCAACATCCTAGATATCCAACATAAGAGCAGAATATTAAAAGCTGTTAGAAGAGGCAGATCACCTATAAAGGAAAGCTTATCAGACTCACAGCAGACTTCTCAACACAAACAATGAAGTCAAGAAGAGCATGGAGTGAAGTATTTCAGATCCTAAAGGAAAATGACTTCCAACCAGACTGATGTACCCTGAAAAACTATCCTTCAAAATTGATGGAGAAACAAAATACTTCCATGACAAAGAACAGCTGAAAAACTTCATGACCACCAAAGCAACCTTGCAAAGAATACTGAAAGACATTCTAGATAGACATAGGAAAAAACCACTAAACAAGACAAACAATTACACAGAGTGGAAAGGTTAAGAATCAACAGCAGAAAGATAACATGTCAAAAATACACCAATATATTTCAGTTATAACCATTAATGTAAATGACCTCAATTCACCAATTAAAAGAAACAGACTGGCAGAATGGATCAAGAAACAACATCCAATCATATGCTGTATACAAGAAACACATCTAACCCAAAAGGAAACTCATAGACAAAGTCAAAAGATGGAAAACAATACTCCATGCAGCAGGAACCCAAAAACAACAGGAGTAGCCATTCTGTTTACAGACAATGTGAACTTCAAACCAAGAATGATCAAAAGAGATAAAGAAGGTCACTACATACTAGTTAGTGGAAAACTTCAAGAGGAAGGGAGAACAATCTTAAACATCTATGTACCAAATTCGGGAGCACCCAGCCATACAAAACAAGTATTAACAGAAATGAAAAATCAAATAAGCATTAAAATTAAATAAGCCAAAATTATAACAGGACACCTTAACATGCCATTGACACAAAGGGACAGATCAACTAGATAGAAAACCAGCAAAGAAATAACAGAACTGAATCACACCTGTGAACAACTGGACTCGGTGGACATAAACAGAATATTCCACCCAACAACATCAGAATATACATTCTTAGCAGCACATGGGACATTCTCTAAAATAGACCATATTCTAGCCCACAGGACATGTTTAAGTAAATGTAAAAGAAAAATTATCCCATGCATGTTATCAGATCACAGTGCCATGAAATTAATGCCAGAAGAAACTGCAAAAACCCCACGAACAAATGGAAACTGAATAATACACTCCTAAGCAATAAGTGGGTCACAGAGGAAATTAAAGAAGAAATTAAACAGTATCTACAAGCAAATGAAAATATAAATACAACTTACTGGAACCTGTGGGATGTAATGAAAACAATCCTCAAAGGAAAATTTATTGCAGTGAATTCCCACATCAGGAAAATAAAACCAACACAAATAAACAACCCGATGTTACACCTTAAACATCTAGAAAAAGAAGAGCAGGTCAAGCCCAAATCCAAAAGAAGGGAGGAAATTATAAGGATCAGAGCAGAAATCAATGCAAGAGACTAAGAAGACAATACAAAGAATTAATGAATCAAAGAGTTAGCTCTTTAAAAGAATAAATAAAATTGATAAGCCCCTAGCCAACCTTATTAAAAAAAAAGGAAAGAAAAAAACTCAAATTCATGCAATAAACAATGAAAAGGATGAACTCACTACAGACCCTGTGGAAAATCAGAAGATCATCAATATCTATTTTGAAAACTTCTACTTTCTCATAGGCTTGATAACACAGAAGAGATGGACACATTCCTAGAAACATATGAATTACCAAAGCTGGATCAAGAAGATGTAAAACTGCTGAATAACCAGTTTCAATTAATGAAATTGAAAATGCAATTAAAACCTCACCACCAAAGGTAAGCCCAAGCTTTTGAATTTTACAAGAAATTTAAAGAAGACTTAATGCCGACACTCCTCAAACTCTTCAGTAAAATTGAAAGGGAAGCAATTCTCCCTAACTCATTCCTGGAAGCAAGTATTACTCTAAAACTAAAACCAGAGAAAGATCCAACAAAAAAAGAGAACTACAGTCCCATCTCCCTAATGAACATAGATGCAGGGTAAAAAGGAGACCTATGAATTCTGAAAAAACTTAGTCAACTGTCCCTCAGACAGTTTTGTATTGTATAGCTGGGTTCTTTATATGTGCTAGACTTTTGTCTAGCACATATAAAGAATTAAAATATCTGATCCCCAACATTCAAGCCCCAATCCAAAAATGGGCATCTGAGATGAATACTCAGTTCTCAGATAAAGAAATACAAATGGCAAATAAATACATGAAAAATGTTCAGCATCATTGGTCATTAGAGAAATGCAAATTAAAACCACACTGAGATTTATCTCACTCTAGAAAGAATGGCCAGGATCAACAAAACTACCAACAACAAATGCTGGAGAGGCTGTGGGGAAAAAGGAACTCTTCTGCACTGTTGGTGGGAGTGTAGACTGGTGCAACCACTGTGGAGGTCAGTGTGGAGACTCCTCAAAAAGCTGGGATTGAAAGTCCCATTTGACCCAGCTATTCCACTCTTAGGCATATTCCCAGAAGAACTGAAAACATCATACCACAGTGATATATATGCACCCATGTTTATAGCAGCACAATTTGTAATAGCCAGATCTTGGAAACAACGTAAATGCCCATCAACTGAGGAATGGATAGAAAAAGATGTGGTACTTTTATACAGTGGAGTACTACTCAGCTATAAAGAATGATGATCACATTGAGATATTTATAAGTAAGTGGATGAAACTTGAGAGCATACATACAAGTGAAATAAATCAAACTCACATGAGTAAATACTGTATTGTCTCCTTAGTGTAAGAAATGGTAGAAGTACATACATAAGATACAAAATCCTCAATAAATACAGTGAAAGAGTAAGAATTTTCTCAAAGTGGGGAAAATATTATCTCAGGGAAAATCAGAAAAAAGAAAAAGGAAGGGAAAAGGAAAAAATATCTAAATTTGTATAAACACACTGAGTATAGCTAAGATGATTGTGCTACAAATTATATAAGTTCATAGAACAAAGCAGTTAATATTCATAGGATTGGAACAATCATGCATGTTTGTGTCAGGTGACCTGAGGAACTCTTGAAGATCACTATGTAAAATGTCAACCTTACTGCTGTTTCTACCACCATGTTTTGAAGGCCTGTATCATTGTTGTTTTGGGCTCTTTGCTATTGTTATCTATTTATCTTTCTTGTTTCTTATTTTTATAGTAATCTGTTTTGTTTTGTTTTTCACTCTACTGCAGAATGGGTAGGTATACATGTAGGGGCTTATACATGCCCAGAACTTCTCCTAAACCGTTTATGAGAATTGATTATATTACGTGTGATGAAATGAACAGCTGTTTTGAAGAAAAACAGATATTATGGTATGCATTGCTGATTTCATTTCATCATGCTGTGAAATCCATTAATACTTCTATTCTTTGTTCAGAGTGATTTTAGTCTGTTTTGTATTGTTTAATTTCAACATACATGAATGTGTGGACAGCTATTTTGAAGAGAACAAGAGACATTATGCCAGCCACTTTTAGTTTTCATATTGTCTAGTTTTGAAGGCCTGTAATGCCTTCATCACTCTGTTCTGATCAGTTTTATACTATTTTGTTTTCTATGAGTTCGTTATATGTGAAGATATAGACAACCATTTAGAAGAAAACAAGAGACATTATGGTAGCCATGGTAGATCCCCTGTTGCCTCATTTTGAAATCTGTGTCACTGACATTGTTTTCTTCTGATCTGCTTTGTTCTGTTTAGTTTTATCCCCTTTTTAAAAAATAAAATAAAATTTTTTAAAAAGAATGAACAACTAGGATCTATTTTATTAAAAAGTTTTTGCATGTCAAAAGAAACCTCCAACAGAGAGAAAAGAAAATCCACGAGATGGGAAAATATCTTAGCCAACTGTCCCTCAGACAAAGGACCTCTATCTAGAACACATAAAGAATTTAAAAAATTCAGGCCCCCAAAATTCAAAGACCCAATCCAAAAATAGGCATCTGAGATGAGTACACAGTTCTCAGATGAAGAAATACAAATGGCAAATAAGTATATGAAAAAATGTTCAGCGTCATTGGTTATTTGAGAAATGAAAATTTAAACAACACTGAGATTCCATCTCCAGAAAGAATGGCCAAGATCAAGAGATCAACTAATAACAAATGCTGGACAGGCTGTGGGGAAAAAGGAACCTTCTGCACTGTTGGTGGGAGTGTAGACTGGTGCAACCACTGTGGAGGTCAGTCTGGAGATTCTTCAAAAAGCTGGGATTGGAAGTCCCATTTGACCCAGCTATTCCACTTCTGGGCATTTTCCCAGAAGAACTGAAAACATCATACCAGAGTGAGATATGTGCACCCATGTTTATAGCAGCACAATTTGTAATAGCCAGATCTTGGAAACAACTGAAGTGCCCATCAACTGAGGAATGGATAACAAAGATGTGGTATTTGTATACAATGGAGAACTACTCAGCTGTAAGAAAGATTGCGTCAAGGCTTTTATAGGTAAATGGACACGACTTGAGACCACAGTCGTAAGTGAAATAAATCAAACTTACGTGTGTAAATGCCATATTGTCTCCATAGTGTAAGAAACTGAAACAGCAAATACGATCCAAAAGCTACAATAAACATTGTGTAAGGGTAAGAAACTGCTCAAAGAGGAAAAGTAACAGGGATGATGGAAAGGAGGAAAGAAGGAGGGAAAAAGGGAAAGGGAAGGGCATAAAGTGTGTGTGTGTGTGTGTGTGTGTGGTAGCTCAGTGACTATCCTGCTAATTGTATAAGTTCTTGGAAAAGAACAGTTAATATTCATACGATTAGATCAGTTTTACATGTCTATATGTGTTAATCTAAGCAATTTTTGAACATAACAACGTGCAATATTACAACCATTGCTAAATTCCTATCACCTTGTTTTGAAAACCTATACTGTTATTGATTTGGGTTTGTTGTTTGTCGCTTTTGCTTTTTATTTTTCTTTTTGTGTCTTTTTTCTCTTAAATAGAAAAAAAGAATTGTGGTATTAGCTGAATGGGAAAGCTATGTCCAATATTTGGAGGCTGTTTATGCAAATTATTACATATATTAACTCCTTGAAATAGTACACAATCATTAAAATAATACTGTGAAGATATTTTTATTAAATTGGAAGATGATGGGTTTCTGGGCAGTTGAAGACCATGGTGGCTATGTAATAATCAGCCTCTCGAAATTTCTCTCCTGAGGTATGTGGAATAGCTTTCACAGTCATAACAATTTTATGTAAAGTGCACCCTCTGCAGTGCTTAAAGAGAAGTTGTGAAATAACTGAGTAGAAGCAGAAAATAACCAAGTCTGAGAGTTGCTCAAGCTCCTGCCCTTCTCCTGCTCCATCACAGG
>PVLA01014838.1:0-22727 GCA_004027455.1 Hydrochoerus hydrochaeris
CTCCTCCTCCTCCTCCTCCTCCTCCTCCTCTCTCCCTTTCTCTCAGACAGGATCTTGCTATATAGTTCAGGCTAGCCTTGAACTCACTGTGTACCCCAGCTGACCTCAAACTCATGCCATCGTGCCTCAGCCTCCCAAGTGCTAGAATTATGGGTGGTACCACCATGTCCAGCACTTTTTTCTGATATGTAGAGAAAGAGTTTTCCATGGTATTTTATTATGCCACGAAGCAGGTCTGCCTGTTGGCTGATTAGGTTAAGAAGACCTGGGATAGCCTAAACAGGAGAAATCCGTTTTAGCCTTTGTTGGAATTTCAGAACTCCTCCCAATTTTGCAAGGGAGTAGGACACTCGGACATTTAGAAACTCATGGTTACACATTTGACCTTCAAAGTAACATGTCAGAATAGAAGTAAATAATCTCCACCTAGGGGTCCCCGCAACCCCAAATATGATTATAGATCTATAGGAGGGTTTTCCAGAGAAGGAAGTCAAAGCTGAATGAAATTATTGAATTAGCTTACCCATAGCATTCCATTGTTACTTTGTGTATTTTTATATTAATCCTCTATCAAAAAATAGCTAATTAACAAAGATCTCCCATTCTGTAAGTTGTCTCTTCCCTCTGTTGTTTCCCTTGCTGTGCAGAAGCTTTTTAATTTGATACTATCCCATGTGTAGATTCTTGCTGTTATTTCTTGTGCAATTGGAGTTCTCAGAAAATCCTTTCTTACACCTATGATTTCAAGAATTTTACTTATTTTATCTTCCAGGTGTTGCTGTTTTGATGTTTAGACCTTTGATCCATTTTGATTTTATTTTAGTACATAGTGAGACGCATGGGTCCAGCTTCAATCTTTTGCACATTAGCTAGTTTTCTCAGCACCATTTGCTAAAGTGGCTGTCTTTCCTTCAGTGTGTTTTGACTCATTTGTTGATGATCAGGTGGCTGAATGTGTCTGGAGATGTTTCTGCATGCTCTGTTGTATTCCATTGATCCACGTGTCTGCTTTTGTTCCATGCTGTTTTTATCACTTGTGGTTTTGTGGTATAACTCAGAGTTAGGTATTGTGGTGCCCCCTGCTGTTATTTATTTATTTATTTATTTATTTATTTATTTATTTATTTATTTTTGAGACAGATCTTGAAATGCAGTTCAGGTTGGCCTGGAATTCACTATGTAGCTCAGGCTGACCTTGAACTTGCAGCAATCTGTGTCAGCCTCCCAAGTGCTGGGATTACATGTATGTACTGCAAGATTGTGTTTGCTATACTGGGGCTTTTCTGGTTCCATACACATTTCAGGATTTTTTTTTCTATTTCTATGATGAATGCTATTAGTATTTTGATTGAGATTGAGTTAAATCTTACGCTATAGCACATGACCAAAATGATTCTGCTAAGTAAGGATTTTCAACCAGGCAAATCCTTTACCATTGAGCTGCACTACAATTCTAGGATTAGTGAAATAACATTTATGATAACCTTTTTCCGATGACAAATGAAGCACGTATTAATTGGGAGAAATTTAAAATTACTGAGAAAAAAACCTAAAAGTCTACTAATGAAAATAATTGGCTATGATCATTTTCAAGTTTGTCAGTTTTCATACTGTGGCACTTCTGACTCTTTTAAGTACTGACTTGATCCTTGTGCATCAACAAAATGAAAACAACATATAATTTAAAACTGAAAACCCTTAATTGATGCCTAGTTTTATCATCTGCTGAGGAAGTCTTCCAATAAGCTACTTACCTCTCAGAGACTGTATGTTTATAAAATGAGAGAGAGACTTTGCTCTCACACAGCTTATATCCTATGAAATAAAAGATAGACAATAAATTTAGAATATAAGCAAACAGTTGGTAAAGTAAAAATGTAAATAAAATAGAGTTGGCTTAGTAAAGGTGTCACTATGGCAGAGTATAAAACAATGGAGTGGCATTGCAGTGTTTTAGATTAGGGCAATTAAGGAATATTTCTCTGAAGAGGTGACATGAGCAGAGGCCTTGATATGGGATTGCTAGCTAGCAAGATATGCAGATGATGACATCTAAAGAATAGCATATGCAAAGTCTTGAGCTAGCAAGGAAATGTGTGGTAGGTAAAATCATGGTAGACCCATTGTGTAAGGTACCAGACCATGGTAAGTCTTGTTTGGACTTTATTCACAGTTGCACTCTCCAAGTGTTAGAATCATGTATTACTCATCTTTGGCTTTATTCTCAGTATCAGGGACATACTAAGCATACAGTCACTTCAGTTGTGAACATTATGAGTTACATTTATAATATATAAAGTATAAGTTGCCACCACCTTTGAATAAAGTTTGAATAAAATAGCTGAGATATAAAGAGGTTTATTTATAGTGTTTTAGTGTTTCTTTATAGTCTTTCTAGTATATTTGTATCCAAGCCTGAATGTTAATGTGTATACTATGATAAAATGTATGTACTATGAAAGCACTGAATGTCTTCAGTGTACACAGTTGTGTATTGGTCATAAATGCTACCTTTTGGGTGGGAGTGCTGGAGAGCCATGCACATGCTGGGAAGTGCTCCACCACCAAACCCCAAACTACCACCTGCCTCAGCCCAGTGGCAACTTTTAAAAAAATTATATAAATAAAAAATAAAGAACAAAAATAAAATTAACAAAGCTGTCACATGTTTTAAAGCTCTGGTTTAAAGATAATCTTTTTCTATAATTTCATAATAGAAATTAAATAGTTTTCTAGTATGACAATAATAAATACATTTTTCCCATTTATTTTGTGGACTGATCTATTGCTGTTTGTTTTATTATTCTTGCTTGGCTTTGTTTTAGCCTCGAGCTGTGGCAGGCTTTCGAGGGACGGTTCGCTATGCATCAGTTAATGCTCATAGGAACAGAGTAAGTATGTAACCTTATCTGTGTAAGTGTACTTACAGTTTCAGTCACACTGCCTTCTTCACATTACAGACATTTCTTGTTTAACAACCAACCTGGTTAACAACTGTTTGATTTACGACTTGCCACTGAGATTTGTGTTTTTTTTTTTTTTTGCACAATATACCTTGTTTATACAATACTAATTTTTCTGATTATACTGTATAGTACAGTACTGTAATTTTATGTTCTATTATGTGTCACAGTACTATGTATAAAAGTTATGTAAATAAAACCAAGTCATCAAGTTAAATTTCCTTTGACCATTTCATTGCTCTGAATATTGTAATGTACACTCTATATTATATGGAATTCCTCATTTAGAAACCAATCAGTGACCTAGCTCAGGATTATAACTCAGTTGTTAAATGAGGAGTGTTTTCTGTACATGGGGTGGCAATGGCTATTGAGCAAAGGATTTCTTAAATAGTTATGAAGTTCCTATTTTGGGGTGGCATTGATGTTGAAAGAGTTAATAGGTAACAGATATGTACAACTGCTTACAAAATAAAATTTGATTTGCTGAAAAAGATAATAGCTAAATATATTTATGTTTATAAAGAATGTGTATTATAAAGAACTAAAAAAACTCAGTCCACCCAGATTTAAAGACCAAATCCAAAAATGGGCATTTGAGATGAATACACATTTCTCAGATGAAGAAATATGAATCACTAGTCATTCAAGAGATGCAAATTAAAAATTCCACTGAGATTCCACCTCACCCTGGAAAGAATGGCTATTATCAAGAAATCAACCAATATCAAATGTTGGCGAGGCTATTGGGAAAAAGGAACCCTTCTTCACAGTTGATGAGAACACAAACTGATGCAACCACTGTGGAAATCAGTGCAGAGATTCCTCAAAAAACTAGGATTGGAGGTTCTATTCAAGCCAGCTATACCCCTTCTGGGGACCTTCCCAAAAGAATTGAAAACATAATACCACAGTGATATATGTGTGCCCATGTTTATAATAGCACAGTTTATAATAGTCAGATCTTAGAAACAACCTAAATACCCATTGACTGAGGAATGGATAAAAAAGATTTTTTTCTACAGTGGAGTACTACTCAGTCATAAAGAAGGGTAAATGGAGATTTTTTTTAATAGGTAAATGGATGCAACTTGAGAACATACTCATTAGTGAAATAAATAAGACACACATGTATAAATATTGTATTGTTTTATTAGAGTGACAAACTGAAAGAAAAACCATGTATATGTTTGTATATGTATATAAAAATAGTTAAGATAGTTATAGTACTGACTTTTCTGAGTTTGCTGAAGAGAAAGATTTGTACTGGTATTGTTTGGACAATTGAATGCAGATGTCTTGTGCTCTGGGTGAGTGATTTAGGGATGACACTGTACAACATATGTACCATTGTTGCCCCATGATTGATGTGTTTTGAAATTTTGTTATAATTTTTTTCTTTCTTTTTATCCCTGAATAAAACAGATTTGAAAAAAATTTTTAAACTATCAAAAAATAAAGAATGTATATCTTTAATTAGGTGTTTGTGTTAACAAAATTTTTTTGAAAAAGGGTCTCACTTTTGCTTCTGTCATCACTGCAGAAGATGGCCACTAGAAGCATTTGAAGCTAATTTCTGGGTGTGGCTTCCATACCATAGAGATGTAATTCCCAAATCTAAATAAGGACAAGGCCATGGCAGCAAATTCTCAGAGCAAAAAATTTTTTAACCACTTTGTCCTCTTGATAGCAGTTAAATTTTATGGAAAATACTGCTGCATTATGAGTAACTGAGGTTACAGACATGTGCCACCAAATCTAACTGTAGTTTCCCTTTCTTCTTAATGAACTTGTTGATTAATAAATTGTTAATTAGCCGGGTGTGGTGACTCACACCTGTAATCCCAGCACTCGGGAGGCTGAGGCAGGAGGATCGTTGCAAGTTTAAGACCAGCCTGGGCTACCAAGTGAGCTCAAGGCCAGCCTGAACTGCATAGAGAGACCCTGTCTCCAAAAATAAATAAATAAATAAATAGTTAATTATACTATTTTGGACATTGCTAGGTTTTAAGGTATTCTTTAAGTCAAGTTGATATATATATATATATATATATATATATATATATATATTTTTTTTTTTTTTTTTTTTTTTTTTTTTTTTTTTTTTTTTTTTTTTTTTTTTTTTTTTTTTTTTTTTGCTGCCATATAGATTGCTGTATACCTGTATAGATACATAGATTGGTTTACCAGATAAATTTTAGGGGAAATATGGTTAAGCTTTTAAGCCTAGTGACATGAAACAAAATAATTAGGTCTTAATGCATTATGCATTGAAGAACTGGGAATGTAATGTGTCTGAATTCTGTTTCATTTATGAAGGAAATGGGAAGACATGATGACCTTTGGTCTCTATTCTACATGTTGGTGGAATTTGTGGTTGGTCAACTACCTTGGAGGAAAATAAAGGACAAGGTAATTTTGGAAACAATTGTCAATTTTGGTATTGGAAAGGATAAAATTTTTTTCCTTACTATTTTTCTTTAAAATATATTTATTAAACACTATAGTGTATTTTGTTTTTAGACTATATTTTGTTTTTAGACTATATTCCATTAATTGTACAGATTTTGCTTTTATGTATAAATTAAAATTTAATAGGGTTTTTTTGTTTTGTTTTGTTTTTCTGTGAGACAGAGCCTTGCTTTGCAGTTCAGGCTGACCTTGAACTCTCTCTGTAATCCAGGCTGGTCTCAAAAACCTGGTACTCTTCCTTTCATTTTCCTGAGTGCAGGGATTATAGGTGTGCACCACCACACCTAGCTAAAATATTCAGTTATTAAAAGAAAATGTGCTGTATACATAAGACTTAAAATCTATAAGCACTGTCACTGTATGCAAATACATATATTTTTCTGTGAGCTGACACTAGAGAGCTAATTAATGTTACAACTTTTCTGGGTACATGGAGAATAGATACTGATTTATAAGTGTAGTCATTTCTTATGATTTGACTTACAGCTGTCCTTCCTAGTGTTTGGGGGTGCTGATGTCATGGGCTAGGGGTATGCTGGAGCCTTAACCAAGTACTTAACAGCCTCACACTATGTGAAGTTCATGCTCTGCCACTGAACTGCACCCAGCCCCTCTTGTGTTCATAACTTCACTGGTTCTCTTTTTTTTGCAAGTCAAGTAAGTTTTCCATTTTTTATTGTTACAGTATATTGTTTGATTTGAAAACTATAACAAGTGTTGATAAACAAACGTAAACAAAGTCAGCCATGGTGGCACACATCTGTAATCCCAAGCACTCAAAAGGCCGAGGCAGGAAGATCACTGAGAGTTTGAGGCCAACCTGGGCTATGTAGCAAAACCCTGTCTCAAAAAAAAAAAAAAAAAAGTAGACCAGATTTAAGATGAACTTCTTTGGCTGGGTTGTACAAGGGATTGAACCTAAGGCCATTACTTTACACTGAGCAACGTCTCCAGAGACCCTTTTTTTTTTTTTTTTTTTTCTCCTCTTTTGAGACAGAGTCTCACTAAGTTGCTGAGATGCCCAGTCTGGGCAAAAACAGCCTGGGGATCTCAGAAACTCCTCCTGCCTCAGCCTCTCAGAGTGCTCGGATTACAAGTGTGAGTCACCTGGCCCAACATAAACTCATTTGGGAATTATTAGTTCACTGATACAAAGCTCTACTTTTGCCCCCTTTAAACTACTGTGCATTAAACTATTAGTAAGAACTTTTTCTGGTTTTATATTTTCTTTTTCTCTTTTTCTGTCTTGCTTTATACTTACTTACCCACTATATCATTCCTTGGGCCATTCCCTTGAGACTGTTATGCAAGGGCTTTTAAATGGGTAGCTGCCAAAGAAAATTGACTTTGGCTTATTTTCTCTTTACTTTTTAGGAGCAAGTAGGCTCCATTAAGGAGAGATATGACCACAGGCTCATGTTGAAGCATCTCCCTCCAGAATTCAGCATCTTTCTGGACCATATTTCCTCTCTGGATTATTTTACAAAACCAGACTACCAGGTAACCATCTCTGTGAATCCATGGGTTCATTCTCTTTTCTACTCTCTCCCTTCACTCACTGGGGAGTGTCATGAATGAGTATGAGAGGTCCCTACAATACAGTCTGAGAAGTGTAGTAAATTGATGATGAGGGAGAAACAGATTTTTCTGATGACCTTTATTAGAGTTTTAGGTTTATTCAGTAAAAAACAGATCATACTGTTTCTAGTTTGATTCACCTTGGATACAGACCTGATGGTTGCAGTTATGTAAATTCCATAGCTAATGTGTTGACCTGAAGGAAGTGTCCAACTAAGTAATGTATCTATTTGAGGGCATACAGGCTCCATGCCACGTGTTAATATGCTACAAAACAGCAGTTGGTGAAGATTATTTGCTTTGTTTTGTCTTTGGCAATTGAGTTGTTTCCTTAGAGCTGTGGTGGTGACCCTGTGGCACACATGTTGCAGTGGTTGTGTGTTATCCCTGAAATCTCTAAAAGATTCACCATCATTTCTAGAGCATTGGTTAATGAAACCTTCAAAGGCTCAACTAGGTTTACCACAGATCACATCTCTAACTCCAGCAGACTATATTTCTGAAGATTCTGTTTCTCATCGGGAGAACTTGGTTCAGGCTTACATAATTGGTACCACTGAAAACATAAATGAAGCCACACATAGATTAATAAAATATATAAGTGTATTATTTCTATCTATGAAGGACAACAAATAGACTTTGCTACTTTTTAATGAAAATTTAAGTTCTAATGTCCAGTGAAAAAATTGAGAGTATCTGTATCATAATGAATTTATTTGTATATAGTAATTATTTCTCTGGGAAATCACAGCCTTTGTGTAAGATATATATAAAGCAGAGAGCAATATATAACCTTAGGTACTTATGAACTTTAAATGAGTGAGCTTGTTTTCTTTCTCACAGATTGAGAAAACACACTGTGCTTGAGGTCTTTTGAGCTGTGTTCTTCCATTTACATTTTGTACCTATTTTCTGAAATGTAGACAATTCACGGTACATGTAATAAAATAATGAAATTACATCTATAAGGCTGGATCCAAAAGGAGCTAGAAAATGTCCCAATTTTCCTCCTTGAACTTAATAACTCTGTTGACAAAGTCTGCTAGAGATATAAAAGTTTAGGATTTTGATCATGTTCACCTCTTACATCTATAGTCTGAAGAAAACTATCATATTCACCAACTAATGTCTGAAACTTATATTAATTTAAATTAACAAATTCTTGTCTTCAAGTTTTTCATTTGGGCATTTTCTAAGGAGCTTCTCTGTTTATATCTTAATAAAAGAACAAATTATAGTTATTTTTTTTGGAAGACAGCAGGCATAACACTTTATTTCACAGCATCTATAAAGCCTGGTCTTTCCTGCTCTGTGGTCTTCCATAAGCCATTTATAAGAGCATTGAACAGGTGGACAGGAGAATGATAGCTGGGAAAGGGTGTTGGTTAGTGACCGGTACATTCTGGTGATTAGAGTCAAGGCAGCATAGATTCCAACCAACCAGTCAACCAGTCTGAGCCTTTCACCTTCGTCTCTTGCTTCCTTCACAGAGCCCTGCCATGGTTTTCATTTTGAGAGAAATCACTCTTATTTTGAATCTACCTGCTTTTGTGAATTAATGCTGTCCACGTGGTTAATTTTATAAGTTCCCATTTATTCCTGAATTTAATTTTAGTTACTGTTGTTTCAAAATTTTAAATTCCTCATAGGGTAACAGGCATAGTTAAAGCCAGTAAACTTCAGCAAGTGAAAAGCATCCTATTATTTATCTTGACTGCTTTCCTAGCAATATCAAAGATCAAACAGTATTGATATGTCTCCAACTTTGTTTATTCTAAGACCAAAGAATATATATATTGCAATGAATATCATATATGTGTGTGTGTTTGTGTGTGTGTGTGTATGCAGTCAAAAGTATCAGAATCAGTTTTTACTTTAAATATGTATGTTTTACAAATCTAAAAAGTTACAATCACTTGCTATGGATCATCATTATCTTACCAAGTCACATCTGTGTCTTACCAAGTCACAGATGTATAAATGTGTAGGGTAAATAGCTATGTATTTTTGTTTTCTATAGAAATCTTTTGTATATGTTCAATTAGAGTAAAGGCTGAGATTTGATTTCTTTTGTTTATTTTAAGATAAACTTAAAATAAACACTGTGTGTGAGCCCAAAAATAGAATGTATATCAGCAGCTTACACACTTCTGTACATTGCTAAAATCAGAGGACAAGATGAACTTCAAAGCCAAATAAGCTTCATCTGTCTTTTTGGGGAGACAGGCAGATTTGAACTCAGGACCTTAACACTATTCCTAACCTCCCTTTTTAAAAATTTGAGACAGGAGCCAGGTGTAATAGTATACGCCTGTAATCCCAGCTACTTGAGGGGCTAAGTCAAGAGGGTTGCCAGGTTGGAGCCCAGCTTGGGCAATTTAGTGAGACCACACCTCAAAATAAAAACTAAAAAGGGCTGGGCATATAGCTCAGTGGTAGAATGCCCCCTGAGTGTGACCCCTGGTACCACAAAGGAAAAAAGGTAGATCTTACTTAAATTTCAAAAGAGTATCTCTTTAAGTCACCAAGTTGTTCAGGTTGGGCCTGAACTTTCAGCTCTCCTGCCTCCAAGTCCTGGGATTAGGGGCATGTGCCACATGAACAGTATGAAAATTAGAAGGGGTACCAGACAGGGTAGGTAAATGGAGGCTAATCAACCATGTATTACTAGTTAGCAGGTAGACGGTCTTTAAATGATTAACATGGCTGCATGGAAAAGTGAACAGGGATCTGATCCAAAAGTTGTTTTTAGGTAATAAAGAAGGCAGATACAATGTGAAGACAGAGATGCCAGCTTTGTCCTGTTTTTAGCTACTCTTCAGGCATCTGGAAGTCCAAATAAAGAGAGACTGGTTTTGTGTGGTTTGGTTTGGTTTATTTTATTTTAACTAAAGTGGCCTTATGTCTCTGAGTGATGCAGAAAAAAAAAATACAAATCATGCTTTTGATTAGTTACAGGTTAAGGACCTGGAAAATTTATCTTCTGTCCTTCTGTGATAATCTGAGATGGTTTTATCTAGTTTACTTTTGGAGATATGATAAGGACATGCTGGCACCTGATTTTTGAATTTGATAAGATTGTTTGGGAGAATAAGGTTAGGAAAGAGTACAAACTATACTTTTAATGAGTAACATGCTGAATTAAGGCCCAGGAGTGTACCTGCTCCTTGTCCCCATGATGGTGGCTTTCTTGGTTCTGTCCATCCTTTGGTTCAGTTAGCTGTGGCCTGTGATGATGGTTGTGCTTTAGTGCCCTACCAAATCCAGTGTACTCCTAGCCGTTGGTTTCACTGACAGCTGCCAGTGGCCTCTCATCAAGCTGCACTGAGGATGAATCAAATATTTCAAAGAGCAGTGCTTTTTTGTGTTACACTGTAAATTCACCAAATGTAGCAAGCATACTTCACTCACATTTATCTGAAGAAACAGGTATCCCGGAGTTTGCTGGAAAATTAGATATGTCATACTTATTGAAAGATGGTAGTTGTCCATGCCAGATGGGCAATTGAAAGGGCCTTTTAAGGATAATGCCATGTGACTTGCTTGCTGGCTGGCTATAACTTGTATATAATGAAAATAGCCCACACTTAAAAGACCCTGTTTAAATTAGTGCTTTCACACCAGCTGTGCAAATATCTCACAGTGTTGTTGATAAATTTTAATGAGATACTTATAAGAATGATTTGTAAAATGTGAAACATGAAAATATAAGTAGTTTTCTGTGTACCTTAGTGATACTGCTTTTGTGTATACTTCTTTCACTTTTCTTTTTTCTTCTATTCAGTGAACAAGACTCCTATGTTAGTAGAATTTATTATTTCCCCATGCAGCTCTGTCAGGAGAGGCAGTAAGAAAATTGGACTTGCTGGCAGGCACTGGGAAGCATCAGTATGCTGCCAGGTAGTTGACTGGAAAGGAGGAGCTCTGTGCTGGAGTGCTGCCTCCACCACCCACAGCTCCTGGGACTGCTGACCCTGGGGGATAGCACAATCACCCCAGTGTCTCCATAGAAAGTATGAAAACAGCTGAAGCTCCACAGCCTTGTCAAGTGTTGTCTTTATTTGGTCCGTGTTGCCTGTTCTGTTCTCTAGAGAATGAATACAGTGGTGCAGTGCACTCCCCCAACCCGTGGTTGCTGCAGTCTCCCAGCATCACAGAGAAGTCCAAGACCATGTGTCTTTCTTTCCCTCTGTTGCATCTGCTTATCACTCAATTGTGACAGATTCTTTTGTAGCAAATAATCTGTCTTTGAATAAGCCACGCTATCCTTGTCTTTGTGTACTCTTGGTTGAGTGTTTTACTGATCCATTCATTACCACATTTTTTTTCCCCCCATACTGGGATCGAACTTATGACCTTGCACTTGCCAGGCAGGCGTTAACTCCAATGAGCTAAATCCGCAGCCCTTCACTACCACTTAGTAACTGAGAATTATGAACAGGATTCTCAGTGAAGTTCTTAATTTCACATTACAAGTAATTCTAGTTCTTGCAAAGGCTGATCTGTATTTATTTTGAAAGGGCAAACTGGAATTTCAGATGGAGGCAAATTGGATATGGCTATTCATTGCATTTTGTGCAGTGGAGAAGTGGAGTGTTTCCTCAAGGCACTTTGCCTTTGTTAGATGACAGATGCCTTAATCAGTAAGTGTGTTCCAGGTGCAGGAGCTAGTGTTGAGCATCTTTGTGGGCTATACATGATGAGGTACATGACCAGTTTATTTCAGAGAATACATTTTTCTGGCTAAACTTTTCTGGTTATTAAAATTAATACATGGTCATTATGAAAATTAAAAATTACCAGAAAGTAGAAAACCTAAATTACAGGGCTAAGAATTTAGCTTAGTGGCACAAGCATCTGCCTGGTAAGTGCAAGGTTTGATTCCAAGTATGAATGAATGAATGAATGAATGAGAAAACTTAAATTACTCAGAACCTCATTACTCCAGACACAGTTCCTGATTTTTATTACCTATTTTTATATCTTGAATATTTTTTAGTACAGGCTCAAATGTCATTTTATTGTATAACCTTTATTGTATAAACCCAGTTTGCTCAAAATGAACTGTCTCTTATTCATAAGGGAGGCTGACAATCCAGTAAGCAGATAAGACATCAGCTGACCCTATAGCTTTTGGCCCTGTGCTGACACATCTAATCCTCTCCACTGTGACCATGCTCTTTCAGTGGACATTAGCCTCCTAACTGGTCCTTAGCACCTTTATCCTCATCCTTGTTTATGACATCTGTTGTCTGTTTAGTAGCTAGAGAATTCTTTTGAAAGCGTAAAATAGACCTATGTATAATGCTGATTTGGAGCCTAGAGTAAGGAATGTACAAGATGACTGTGAAGATAAGATATTAACAGAGTAAGGAAATGATGAGAAAATAGAGCCATAATCATGAAATTGGAAATGGTGCATATGGACAGAAACACTGCAGTTATTTGTGACTCAAGGTCACATCAAAAATTGGGGAGTTTGTTTGTTTGTTTGTTTGTTTGTTTGTTTGTTTGTTTGTTTGTGAGACAGGGCCTCCTACCAGCACTACATCCAGGCCAAGTTAAGCAGCTGGCAGTCTTATGCAGCCGGGACATGGTATGTTAGATACAGTGACCGAAGACATGAATCTGTCACTGGATTTGTGCTCGAAACACAAGTGATCTAACTTGGACTTGATGGAGACTTGCAAATAAATTAGCAGAAATTGTATGGAGAAACCAAAAATAGTACTGTTACCATCTTTTTCATTTTTTTTGTGGTTTTTCTTTTTTTTTTTTTTTTTTTTTTTCATTTTTGAGAGAGTCTTACTATGTAGTTCAGCCTTGCCTTCAACTCACTGTGTAGCTCAATCTGGTCTTGAACTCATGGTAATCCTCCTGCCTCAGCCCCCCAAGTGCTGGGATTACAGGCATGCATGCCACCACACCTGGCAACTGTTACCATTTTAAAAGTGTTAACAGCCAGTATATCTGCAGAATCTTTTGTCCCAAGCTAAGTGGAAAATTTGCTATCAGAAATAAAACACTGCCAAGCATCTTAACCAAGAAGTTGCAGTTCGTGCTAGTCAGCTGGGACGGCCCAAAAAAGCCACAAGACTTGCTTATCTAAAGAACTTAGGGCTTATTTTAGAGCTGTGTATTTGGGATAACTGTCACCCTTTCAAAACCACTGTGTTGGTCTGGATTTAACTTCCAGTATGGATCTTCGCATCTGTTGGCCTCTGGAATTTTAGTACAGGGTAGCATGCACAGATGGTTTTTCTGTTAAGGAGGTGTTTTGTGGTTTTCTGACCTCACTGCCTGTCTGAAGGTGTCATCAATTTATTGATAGTGGATATTTTTTTCTGCAAAGTCTTGGAATGTCCTGTTTTCAGATGCATGTCACATACTTTGTCCATCTTGTGTTACTATTGATGATTCCAATTGCCGCAACTGTACTCAGTTGTTCTCTACTGGTATGCTCCAGCTTTGCAAGCCTTTCACAGAACTTGCTGCTGCATTCTCCACAATTTCACCAACTTTGCCTAATACTGTTGACCAAGAATTTAGATATTTCTTGTGAAGACCTCTCTGCTGCCTTTTATGCTAAATACATATTAAGAAAATGACACATTGTCCAATAATTTTAAAATAATTGCAGGTGTCACTATCACTTTTATGTATTTAGATTTAGAAATTCAGGTATTGTTTAATTTGGTTTTATTTAAAAATCATAAACTGTATGAAGAAGACTATGGGTTAAGTGTGATATATTTAACAACAATTAAAATCTTTTAAGTGCTCAAAATGCAGTATGCTTAATTGCAAAAGAGTATAAAAATGGAACCAAAGTATAGTCCCTGTTCAGAAAATTACAACTTGTTAGAGCTGCCAGAACTATGGAAAAGAAAATTAAAAATTAAGTAATGTCAAGTCATACTAAAAAGTCTCACATAGAAAAGTATTGTAACTGGGTATGGTACTGCATACCTGTAATCCCAGCACTTGGAAGGCTGAGGCAAGACGATCACCCTGAGTTTAAGGCCAACCTGAATTGTATAGTGAGACTTTGTCTTCAGAAAAGGGGGGGCAGGGAAGAAAGAAGAAAGGAAAGGAAAGAAAAAGAAAAGAAAGTTTTATAAAGTTAAAAAAAAGACAGAAATGAACTTATATGCATTATAAAAAAGGTAGCACACATCTATAATCCCAGGATTTAGGATACTGAGGTTTTGAGGCCAACCTGGACTACATAGCAAGACTGTCTCAAAAAAATCAAAATAGATTAATAACCAAGTAGGTGGCTCAAGTGATCACACACACACACACACACACGCATGCACACGCACACTTACACACACATACCCCACAGACTTCTTTTTGCCAAACCATTTGAAAGTAGGTTAAAAATAATTATAGGCTGGTTCTTACCTGTAATCCCAGCACTTGGGAGGCTGAAGCAGGAGGATTACCACAAGTTTGAGACCAGCTTGAGCTACGTAGTTCAAGCCAGCCTGTACTACATTGTGAGACCCTCTCTCGAAGGAAAATATCTTCCAAAAATAGAAACATTCTCCTGTACAGTTACAAAACAGTCCTGTACACAACTGAGGAATATCAATATTAATTCAACCTCATGATCTTTGTGCAGTCCTTATTCATATTTTCCTCTTTGAAGCATTGATTTTAGAAGAAAATCATACTGTACCTTTTAAATATGTGTGAGGTGCTTTCTCTTTTAGAAGAAAATGACTTTGTTTACGGTTTGCTTACTCTGCCTTTTTTTTTCCTTTGCGGTTTAGCTGCTTACATCCGTTTTTGACAAAAGCATCAAAACTTTTGGAGTAATTGAAAGTGACCCTTTTGACTGGGAGAAGACTGGAACAGATGGCTCTCTAACAACCACCACCACTTCCACCACCCCTCAGTTGCACACCCGCCTGACCCCTGCTGCCATTGGGTATGTCCTGAGCAGTTCATTTAGTGCTGCTGCTTCCGTATGCATCATATTAGCAAAAATTGCCTGCAGTTCATCCAGCTTTGTTCAGGTGACCAAATGCTAAAACATAGGGGAAAACATATGGGTTGCCTTGAATGAAACTTGCTTTTATATATGATTTTGGAATTACTTACCTTAGAAGATAATGGTTTGTGCTGTGAAGTAAGAGCTTAGAGTTTATATGACTGTTGATGTCAGATTTACAGTGAGTTTTCTTCAAAATGTTGAAAGGATTATTAGTTGTATTTCTGAAAAATATGTTGAACCTTAGAAAAAATAAAATACAATTATATCTAACTGTACTGTTATGTATGTAACTGTACTGTTCCTAAATAGTAGGAACACAACACATAATATGTTACTCTTACAAAAGCGATTTACATTACCTAGTATGTTAGGAACAGATTTTGATGTATTTCCATTTTCTCATTTTTGGCCTGTGTGTGTGTGTGTGTGTGTGTGGTAATGGAGATTGAACCCATGACTTCATTCGTGTTATGCAAGTGCTGTGTCACTGAACTGCATCCCTAGCCCTTTTTCATCTTGAGACAGGGCCTCACAAATTGCCCTAGCATTTGGAATCCTCCTGCCTCAGCTTATTGAGCCTGGATTCCAACTGTGTCCCCACCACATCTGGCTAATTCCATGTTCTTAGTTTTTGTGTGTGTTTAATAGTTTTTCTATTACATATGTTAAGTACAGTTCTTTTTGTTTTTTATTTCACTTTGATTTTTGGTTTGTTTTTTCCCCACTATCTGCATCTGTTGTGCTTTGCCTCTAAGCACAAAGTATGTGTGTGCTATAGTGATCTTATACTGACTTTCTCATTCATTCTCCTGAACACGTCATAATGTTCTTGAGAAGCAATTGTTTATCTTATATCAAACTCTAGATTTAGATCAAATTCTAAGAAAAGGAAGGTAATATTAACTATGGAAAGATTCAAAAGTGTGGAATAAAAGCAAAGGGGCGGGGAAAGCCTGGTTCATGTGTAGGAGCCTGAGTGGAAAAGATGGATGAGTCCCTTGAGGAGTGGGACATTATACTGAAGTGCAAGAGATGAGAGGAAAACCAGGATCAAGTGAAAACAGTACCAGTTTCAGAGGTAGAGATATGGTTTCTTTTCTGAGGAGGAGAGAAGAAAAGGCTAAGGAACTGGAAGTGGTTGGAAAGAAAGAGCCTGGACATAAAGGAAAAAAAGGATTTGAAAGAATACTTGAGTGATTAAAATGTGAAAAAAAGCAGTCTAGAAGACTAATTATCTTGAGTTCAAATATATGTATCTGTTTGCCTTTCCCTTTTCTCAGGAGTAGAGAGAATTCTTTGAATAAACTTTTAGAATACCATGTAGCTCACATAACATATCTCCATTGTACTTGCCTCAGTAAATAAAGTATATTGAGCTTATACCTGAAATATCTTTTAGTAGCCAATTTATTTCTGATCATTAATTTTATAACAGATCTGTTCATTTGAAGTATTTCAGACCAACTACCTTTTAATATGTCTCCAGAGTCAACTACAGGGACTACTAGGCTATAAGGATTTTTCCTGGGAGATATTATTAGTGCTTTTCTAGATTATTTACCTATAACCTACTGATAAAGAGGTTCCTCTAGCATTGACCCATTTTGGTAGAGGTAATAGTGGAGGTCATCAAGTCAGGAGGAACAAGTGTGAGAGAAAGTATTGGTTTTTGTCACAAGCATGTGAGGTATATGTGACACTGCCAGGGTGTGTTACCCTTAGAGCGGTTCCCTGAGAGAATGCCAGCTTTGCCACTCATGATAATTACACCTGTGAGTCTATGCACCATGTTTTCCTACATTCCAGATCAGTTGTAAGAAATTCATCATGTGATTTTTGGCTTTTTAATTTTGTTAGCAGCACCAGGGATTGAACCCTAAGAGTTCTGACTTACATCCCAGCCACTGCCACTGGGGATTGAACCCAGACCCTTCATCGTGGGCTACACCCCTAGGCTTATTTATTTATTGAGACAAGGTCTCACCAAGTTACTGAGCTGCCCATGCTGGACTCAAACTTGTAATCCTCCTGCCTCAGATTTTCAGAATGCTGGGTTTGAAGGTGTATGCCATTGCACCCAGCTTAATTTTTTGAGACAGTCTCCCTAAATTGGCCAGGCTAGCCTAGAACTTGCATTCCTGCAGTCTCAGCCTCCTGAAAGCCAGGATTACAGGTGTGTGCCATCACCCAGTGGTTTTTGTTCTTTAGTGCTGGTGTGGACCAGAACCAGTTTCAAGCATGCTAGTCAAGGGTTTTACTGCTGAGTTACACCCCCAGCACTACTTGTATAACGAATACTGTCAGAAACATTTTAAAAACCAAAAAAGTACAGAATATGAGAGCTGGCTGAAGCCTTTTCTCACAATAAATGAGAAATAAAAAGCTTCTCATAGACCAGGACATGGAGTTACTTTGAAAGAAATACATAGACAAACACCAAAAAATACTTCCCATTTTTCCCATGGAGAACTAGCTGAACTATATAATTACAGATTTTCTAATTTCTCTTTTAGGGTAAAAATTTCCTTCCTCCTTTCTGTGTTGCTAGGGCATTACATGCAGGGATGGGAAGATGTTTAGTAAAAGTTTTGTACATGAAGAAAGCAGTGCACATTTTGTCCTTTTAAAAAACATAGATTGATCTGATGCCTCTTTATTTTCTTATGACACTTAATAGTTTCCTGGTTATTATTTTTATTTTCTATGAAAAATGGGTAAAGAATAGAAAATGGTATTATAACTGAAAAATATTTTTTTGAAAATAGACTAAATATTTTAGACTTTTAAAATGATTAAATCAGTGAATTATTATATTAGGATTTATATAAGTAGGTTTAAAATTTTTTAAATTTAGATGTTTTCTTTTGTAAAATGGGCACAACCTGTTTTCAAAAGTTGTTTTAAAAAAGTAACAAGACCTTTCAATTATGTGTGGGCTTCATTATTTAAATTCTGAAACAACATGTAAGATGATCTCATAGTATCTTAGGATTCTGGTCTACCTGTTTTTCCTTACCTCGCTTTTAGAATTGCCAATGCCACTCCTATCCCTGGAGACTTGCTTCGAGAAAATACAGATGAGGTGTTCCCAGACGAGCAGCTTAGTGATGGAGAGAACGGCATCCCAGTGGGTATCTCACCAGACAGATTGCCTGGATCTCCAGGGCACCCTCGTCCACAGGAGAAGGATGTCTGGGAAGAGTTGGATGTCAATAAGAACAAGATAAAGCTTGGAATTTGTAAGGTATGTATTTACTTTTTTATTTTTTATTGCAACAAAGTATAGTTCTCAATTTTGAATGAAAAAGAAATGAAACATTGTATTTTTAGTTATTTAAATTTTCACAATTGCAGTGTTTTGGCTAATGTAGCTTCTAACACTCATGTTATGAGCAACAAACATTAATCTTCATCTTGTATTTTATAGAAAAACTAAAGGTAATTTAAAAATAAGTAACAAGGGCCGGACATGCAGCTCAGTGATAGAACACTTGCCTAGCATCCATGAACCTCTGGGTTCAGTGCTTAGCACTGCAAGAAGGGGAGATGGAGACAAAATGTGTGTTCAATAAATTATGCGAGTTTGTCTTGATTAGAACTACTCCAGGTGCACCTGTCTAGGTTGGGGGAGACACAGCTTTCTGAATCATATGGCTGTTTTGTAATTTAGGAGCATAATTTTCCCAAACTTTTGTTGATCTCATTGTTCTTATTCCTTCCCCTTTTCTAGAAGATAAATACAATAGGACATAGGGCAGTGAATTTTAAATCAGTTGTGTGTGTGTGTGTTGTGTGTGTGTGTGCGCGCATGTGTGTTTAGGAAGGTTTGCCTTAGGAAGGAAGATAAACTAACACTTGGGAATTGAGGCTTGGGAATC
The DNA here is from genome assembly GCA_004027455.1 of Hydrochoerus hydrochaeris. Classification (NCBI taxonomy): domain Eukaryota; kingdom Metazoa; phylum Chordata; class Mammalia; order Rodentia; family Hydrochaeridae; genus Hydrochoerus; species Hydrochoerus hydrochaeris. The sequence goes on from PVLA01014838.1 coordinate 18,894, forward strand.
ATGTTTTAATATGATTGATTGAAACTTGGCTGGTCATATTTTATTCCTGGCATATATACTGATAGGAACCAATTGTCATCAGTTCTGAGGAGCTTGACCTGTCTTTGGAGACAGTTGTTAAAGTAAGGATATTGTCTCAGTTTTGGGGGCAACTAAAGTGATTATATTATCCTAAGATGGGTAAAATATCCTAAGATGAGCATATTATAAGCAACAGAAATTTGTTTTTTGGAGTTCTGGAGGCTGGGAAATCCCAAGTCATGGCAGATTTGGTGAGGGCCCACTTTCTGCTTCCTGTGTAGTGTAACCTCACATGGTGGAAGAGGCAGAAGATCTCTTTTGGCCCTTTTCTACAAACACTAATCTTATTCATGAGGGTTCCACCTCCATGACCTACCTAATCACCTTCCAAAGTCCACTGCCTAGTATCATTACTTTGAGAGTTAGGATTTCAACATAGGCATGTCAAAAGAATACAAAAATTCAGAACATCCTATAGCATGTACAGCACAGATTTTTAAGTCATGGGAGTTATTTGTAAAAATGCTCTTTGCAGGGTTGGGGATACAGCTCAGCAGCACAGTGCTTGCCTGGCAAGCACAAGGTCTTTAAGTTTAATTCTCAGTGCCAAAAAAAGAAATGCTGACATCCTTAACGCATATTATCATGTAAAGGAACAGGATAAAATCTTTATAAAATATTCAAAAATGTTCTTTGTAGATACGTTATATGCCACAGTTCAGTGTAGCTTTTAAATAAACTGTCTGTCCTAACAGCACTTAGGAATGAGTCCTGAATATTAGATAGGTGTCGGCAGCACAGGTGTGTATGGCACTGGGGGTTTGGATCTAGTGCCTTGCGCATGCTTAGCGTGCACTCTGCTGCTGAGCTGCAGTGGAGCCCTTTGTAATAGCACCTGTGGCTGTCTTGCTAGCACCATACTTTGTGTTTTGTTTCAGTTTGTCTTTTGGTTTTTGAAACTAAGTTCACTATATAGTTTAGGCTGGCCTTGAGCTCATTCTGTAGTCCAGGCTGTTCTCAAACTCGTACAGATCTTCCTGCCTCAGCCTCCCAAGTACTGAGATTAAAGGTGTGCACCATTGCAACTGGCTCTCTCAGTTACTATCATATATGGATATTTATGTATGTGAACTAGAGAAATAGTACTTGACATAAAAGAATTTAGTGATTTTTCTTTTCTGTCACTCATCTATGATCTCTATTATTTAATCTCAGTGAAACTGAAATGGCCAATGGTTTACCCTCAACTCATTGTCCATTATTTATCACAGTCATATATAGTTTCTTAAATTTATAATGCATGCTGCTGTACATTACAAGCTCTCTACTCATTTTGAACACTTGTATAAAGCAAAGACAATCATTGACATCTGAACTTATTTTTCAAAAATTTAACAAAGTTAAATTTAGCACCATCTGTTTACAACCCACTAAGCTAGGTGTTGTGAGGTTTCATTGTTGTTTTTTGTTTTGTTTTCTTTATGTGTTTGTTGTTCTGAGAGAGGTTCTCTCTATGTAACCCAGGCTGGCCTCCATCTCACAGCAGCAATCCGCCTGCTTCAGCCTCCCAAGTGCTGGGATTATAGGCCTGGCTTGTTGTATGATTTAAAATCCATCTATTATCCTTAAGGAGCTTAGAATATAAGTAGATACATATGTATATAACTAAATATAACAGAGGCAGAATATTGTACAAAGCAAGACCATTATAAGGAATTAGAAGGAGGGTATAATGGTGCATGCCTGTGATCCCAGCACTTGGGAGGCTGAGGCAGGAAGGTTGTGAGTTCAAGGCCAGCTATGGCTACAATCAAGACCTTGTCTTTAAAAAAAAAAAAAGTGGAATGAGAATGTGAGCAGATGAGTGGGTTGGAACATGCCTTATGGAAAAAGTGCTTGAAATAGACATATAGCAAAAATACATAAACAAAAATGTGCATGAGTGGATACTGTAACTTTAGAAATTTATTGGTCATCTAGGAGGAAAATTTTAAATAGCTAATTTTTGCCCGGCGTGGCAGCACATGCCTGTAATCACTGCACTTGGAAAGCTGTGGCAGAAGAATTGCTGTGAGTTCAAGGCCAGTGAGACTCTGTCTCAAACAAAACAAAACAAAACAAAACAACAGAATAGATATATGTATCATTACAAAGCATAGCTAAGCACTTGAGCCAAGAGAACTAAAGCATAATATATATATTTTGTTTTGTTTTGTGACAGAGTCTTACTATGTAGGTTAAGCCAGCCTTGAACTCACTATGAAGCCCATTGAGATATTTTTCAATTTGTTACTCTTGCTTTTTAAATTTCTTATTTCTTCAGTTTTTTTGTTTCTTGCCCACATTTTTGGACTGTAGATTTTGTTGGTTTGTTTTCTTCTTTCTGTTTTCTCTTTGCGCTTACTTGGAACTTAAGCATTCTAATTCTGTCTTTTGAACTGGATATAGAATAGTGCATGCCTGTGGTCCCCAGCTACTCAGTAGGTGAAAGCAGAAAGATCACTTGTGCCCAGAAGTTCAGGGTGAGCCTAACAAGACATTGAGACCTGTGCTTCTAAAAAAAGAAAAAGAAGAAATTAGATGATCATTTTCATTCTATTCTTTTAGGAGTTTACCTTGAAATTTCCTTTTTTTTTTTTTTTGTATAGGGATCGAACTCACGACCTCGTGCTTGCAAGGCAAATGCTTATGCCAGTGAGCTGAATCCCCGGCTCTTTCCTATGTATTTTTGATGTAAAGTATGAAACAATTTTAACTACCTTTCTGCTATTTCAAAGACCTAGGGAAATTTTAATCTGAGTCATCATAGTATTTTACTTCTTCTGTTTTTTTAAGTCTTTCCTTTTAAAGAAAATTACTCAACTTAGCTTGTTACTGTATGTGGATCTTTAAGTAATGTTTATATGCACTTTCAAAGATGTTTACCGTTTCCTTTCATTTCTGAAAGTCTTGGGATCATCTTCCTTAAACATTTCCTTCAGGAGTTCTTTAAACTTTGGACCTTATATTTTATTTTAAGTTCTTGTAGTGCTAAGGATCAAACCCAAGGCCTTGTATAGGCTATATAAGCACTTTTCCACTCAGCCATATTCCTGTCCCATTTCAGATTTTGGGTAAAACATATTTTCAAAATTTACTTATCTAAAAATGTGTTTTAGTTTTATTCTTTCCAGGTAGTTTATGCTGGATACAAAATTTTGATTGATGCCATTTTTCCTCTGATTTTCAGTTGTCATTTTTTTTTTTAATTTTCTTTGTTGATGATCAATTCTCTTTGGACCTCCTACCCTCCTTCTTTCCTTCTCAGCTACTGTTTAGCTCTTGTCTGTGATGTTTTGAATTTTAACTATGATATGTCTAAGCATAATTTCTTTATTTTCACTTAGGATATCTTTTATATCTTGAATATTTTGATTCATATTTTTGTATCAATTTGGGAAATGTGCATCCATTCTCTATTAAATATTGTTACTTTTCATGCTTTTCTTTCTTTCTGGGACTCCAGTCAGATATATATATTAAACCTTTTTATTCTGTCTTTCATATCTCTTAATAAATTTTTTCATATTTTATTTTTCCTTTTTTTGTGTTCCACTTTAGGTGATTTGTTTGACATCTTCTAGTCCATTGATTATAAATTAATAACTCTTTGCTCTTCCTTCCTGCTTCTTTTACAGTTTTTTTAAGTTTTTGAGGCAGGTCTCACTGTGTTGGTTAGGCTGGCCATGAACCCATAGCAGTCCTCTGCTTCAGCCTCCTGAGTGTTGGGATTACAAATGCATACCTCCACACCTGGCTTTTTGTTTTTTTTTT
>PVLA01014839.1:0-28385 GCA_004027455.1 Hydrochoerus hydrochaeris
GAGAGACCCTGCGCTTCCTGCACCCCGACCCCGAGAACCCTGATACGCAGCGCCCCTCTTCCTTGCGAACGTGCTGGAGAGACCCTGCGCTTCCTGCACCCCGACCCCGAGAACCCTGGTAAGCAGCGCCCCTCTTCCTGGCGAACGTGCTAGAGAGACCCTGCGCTTCCAGCACCCCGACCCCGAGAACCCTGATACACAGCGCCCCTCTTCCCTGCGAACGTGCTAGGCCAATGGAGAAGCAGAAACCAGCATAGTATCTCCAGTGCTGACAAAGCCCTTGGAACCATGGCCGTGTCTGCCGGTGATCAGGGTTCTGTCACATGGCAGAGAAGAGGAGCAGCCAGTCCGCTCTGCATCCCAGCCCTCACTACTCTCCAGGGTATCTGCTGTCCCCAAGGTTGGCAGGCAGTCCCCAGAAGCACGGCAGGGAAAAGAGGGGCCAGCGTCACCTGATTCCTCCCTACCCCCAGCATTAGCTGAGTCACCCTTGCCCAAGGAAAGCTGGGGATGTCTCAGCAGGGGAGTTGTGCGGGGCTGTCCCTGACTGAGCTGGAGCAGGGGTAAGGGTGACCGTGCCATCCGCCCACTGTGCAATGGATCACGAGGCTCAGAGTGCGGTGGCAGCTTGCATGAGATCCAGCCTGCCACTGCTGAACCAAGTCCTGCGCCCAGGGCTCCCTGTGCCTCCCCCTGCACCCAGCTCTCCTCAGCACCTGAGCATCCACGCCTTGCAAACCAGTGTACCTGTCCTCGGGCTCCTGTCAGGAACCTGTTCTCCCCCACTCCTACCTCATGCTTCTGAGATCCTGCCTGGGGCCCATCCGTGGCTAAAAGGAAAGCTTTCTGTCTTTACAGAGAGACACTGTGAGGTGAAAGGCCGCTTGGCACCATGCACGGTCACCACCTAGACCACCCCTCCCTTGTCTCATGGGGTCTTTGCTCGGAGACTTGATGGGAAGAGAAGCACTTAGGGTTAGGGTTAGGGTTAGGGTTAGGGCGAGGCTTCTGCCCATGAATGCCCAGCAGGGGCCTGGCAATGCTTGATGGCAATATCTGCACAGGCACAAATGATAATTAGCAAAAGATGCCCAAGCTTTGCTGGCATAGGGGACACTTAGAGCAAGCTCATAATACACAAAGGGGTCCGCCCCAGGAAGCCCCAGAATCCTCGCATCAGTGGGATGGGCAGAGTTAGCCCCGAGGCGTTGGGTAAAACACCACAGTGCTGAATGCATACACCTGCGCTGGGACTCCCTCTGTAGAGGTGAGGAAACCGAGGCCCAGAGCATGGGACCTGGCTTGTGCCTTTGCCAAACTGCAGTGGGTGGTCACCAGCTGTGCTCCATCCCCGGCTTTCCAACTCTGCGAGGGTCCCGCAGGAAAAGGTGAGATGAAAGTGCTCACGTGGTGTGTCCCTGTGAGTGTGCACATGTATACACGTGTGTCTGTGTGTGTGTGTGTGTGTTCATGAACCCCTGCTTCTCCTCCTCTGGGGTTCCCTCAGCTCCCCTCCATTCCCACCTGGCAGCCTATCTTACAAGGCCAGCATTCTCCTAACTCTTGCGTTTGAGTCTCCTTGGTGTCCCCTGCAGGCACCCTCCCTAAGGACATCTGCACTCCCTGTGCCCCCTCATCAGTCTCCGCCTCCCCCAGTGTCAGGAGACAGACAGCTCCATCCCTCTGTCCCCGGGCCCACCAAGCCTACCCCTTGGCCTCTGCTGCTCCCCGGGGCTCCCTGGGTCCTGACCCTCGTTTCTCACCACCTTTTCCCTCACTACCTCCTCACTCCCAGCGTGCTCCTCAGCCTGCCATGCTGGCCTCCAACTGCTGGACACTCCGAATCGCCCTGAGCCCTTTCTCTCACTACCCTTGCTCCTTCTGAGGCTCTTCGGTCCCCTCCAGTACCCTTCTCCCTGTTCTGCCCGTTTCCCTTGTCCTGTCCAGATTTTCTTGGCGGTAGGTCACACTGTAACAAGCCCAGCAGTGCTTCCAGCCAGCCAGCCAGATTCATTGGGGTTACAGGGGTCCCTGATCTGAACACAGACAGACGTGACTTCTGAGGAGCCCCCATTCCTGGGGTCGCAGCACAGTGAGCCCACTCTGGCCTCTGACTCCTCGTCAGGCAGCATCCTTGGCTCCCTGCTTCCTCCTCGTTCCAGGAACAGGGGACAGCTCCCTTTTGCTCACTTAGCACTGTGCTGGTGACATGTCAGCCTCTCCATGACAGTCGCCTGTCTGGGAGCCTGCCCTGGCCCACTGGGGGCAGGGGTACCTCTTCCCTGCAGAACCTCCTGTCTGGAGCTGGGATGTCCCTGGGCAGCTGCAGTGAGGACCACACGGTTGAGCCTTTCCTTGTCCTTCCTAGATTAGCACAGTGTCCTGTCCTCCCCAACGCTCCAGTCTCCTGGGACCTGGCAGCTCCACCCCTCCACGCTGGATGCCCCTCCACCAGCATAGCCACCCTGGTCCTCGCAGGAGGACACTGCATCTCCACGCCACCTGGATCTGCACACTGAGGCAGGTGAAGTTGGCAGGGGAGCAGTCTCGAGGGCCATCTCTTCTCTCAGAGCTGACTGTTCCTCCCTGGATTTCCCCCCACAAAGAGCGCCATTTAGATTCCAGATGAGGTACCACTGGGCCCTCACATTTATCTTCCCACCACATCTGTTGAGAGTTCCTCAATCATTTAATGGGTCCAAAGTGCATGAGGAGGGGAATCGCAGTAGGATCATGACATAAAAATGCAAGGACTGCACTGGGGACAGCAGCACAGAGTCTGATTCGGTAATGTGAAGTAATGCAGTTTGCGATCTCCTGAGAGAGGGAGAGTTAGGGTAGGGTTAGGGTTAGGGATAGGGTTAGGGTTAGGGATAGGGTTAGGGTTAGGGTTAGGGTTAGGGTTAGGGTTAGGGTTAGGGATAGTGTTAGGGTTAGGGTTAGGGATAAGGTTAGGGTTTGGGTAGGGTTAGGGTTAGGTTTAGGGTTAGGGTTAGGGTTAGGGTTAGAGTTAGGGTTAGGGTTAGGGTTAAGGTTAGGGTTAAGGCTAGGATTAAGGATAGGGTTAGTGCTTGGACGGGGAGCTGCTGCGGGCAGTTGGGCTCTTCTGCTCCTGGGATTCCTAGCTCAGGCTGCATTTCCTGTGTTCATGTTTAATCACAGACTCTGAGAGACTTACTCACTTAGTCTTCACCTCTCCTCTCCTCGGAGTTTTCACCTGTTTTGTGCAAACTCAAACTGCCTGGTTTTGGCTAAGTTCCTGTTCCGTTGGACAACAGCCTTATGGGATCCATTATTTTTTTTTCCGAATCATTAAAATTTGCTGCTTTGGCTTCAACCTTTTTTTTCAGGCTCTCAATTTCTGCAACTCTCTGTGTTCAGGTGTCCCCTGTTCCCATAGTCACTGGATAATGAGGCCTCCTTGTCCTATTTGGGACAGCAGATACTGCAGAAGGAACTCCTTGACTGGAATGTGACATTCTTTGCTGGGGTCCTTTCTCTTAGGGCTGGACTCAGGCTCCACCCTCACTGTCCTGGTGATGGATTTATCACTGGCTTCTTCTGCTCACTCCACATTCCTGATGAGAACCCTTTATATTGTTCAAAATCTCATCCCCCATTGTTTTTATCAGGTTACACTGGCGTTATGGTTGATACACTGTTTCAGTTTGAAAGTCTAGAGTGGCTCCATGCTGGGTTATAGAGGACACGTCCCTATGTCTCTAGGATGTCCTCCATTGTGTCAACTTGAGAAGGTCAAAACCTTAACTAAGTGACTCAACTTGGGGCCACGATCCTCACTCTGTAAACATCCTCATCTTGTGCAAGAGGAGGGCAGGAGGTGGTGTGAGCACCACACCCACCCTAGCGGTGCTGCTAGCACACCCTGTAAGGGAGGGAAGGAGGTTTGCTCCACACTTATGCTCTTGTTGCTTTGAGGTCTTCTGCTGCCTTGAGGTGTTGCCCCTGTGCCTTGGAGCCAGCTGATTATGGACTGAAACCTCCACAAATGGTGAGCTAAATAAACTTTTTCTTCCTTCGTTTTGAGTATTTGGTATTTTTTCCCAACAAGGAGAGAAAAATAACTGACAGCTGGCCTGTATTCAGTGAGACTTCTGTTAAATAATTTTAGGCAAATTGCTACTAATTTTATCGTTTTTCATACATTTCAATCATTTTCATAAAAATATAAAAATGTACATAATAATGGGGTGCCATGTGCTCCTTTGATATACCCATGACGTAAAATAAGAGTGGTGAATATTTGAATTAAAAATGACTAGACTAAAAACCATTGTTGTTAATCACCTCAAAATCCTACCCCTCATTTTGAATACTCTCATCCCAACATCCTGGCCACTTTTTTATTTATTTACTTTTTTGGGGGGGGGGACGGGAATCAAACTCAGGACCTTGTGCTTTCCAGGCCGTCACTTTTTCTCTGAGCTACACCCCTGGCCCTTTCTTACAACTTTCTGCAGTAGCTCTGATGTCCTCTGTCCTGAGAGTCTTTAGTTGTGCTGTCCTGGCTGCCTGCATGGCCTGAGTTCATCAAAAAGTTTGCCTCCTGTGGTTATTTTCACTTCAGGAACGAGCCAGAAATCTCTCAGTGCCAGACGCGGTGAATGAGGTGGATGAGGACACACAGTGATGTTCTTGTTTGACACAAGTTTCTGGGAACAGTTGATACAGTTGAGAACATTCAGGAAGCCACAGAAAGACACTCATGAAATGGGACTTCTAGAACTGCTCCAGAGAGTGCCAAGAATGAGGGGATAATTATGTGTGAGGGAGGAGGAGTATTTTAAGGGAAATTAACAGCAATGTGTCTTATACTGCAATAAAGTTTTAAAACTTAAATCTTTGCCATTTTTTTTAAACTTACCTCATATACATGGTGTAATGTTCGTATCAGACTGAACAAATCTGCATTCTTAATCATTTGGTGACAACACTCATCACCCCTGCCCGTAGCCCTGTGAAGTATACACCATACCATGTGCTAGCATCTGCAGTCACCCACTCTGCACTAGCACACCAGCACTCCTGTTCCAATCGGGGTTTAATCAGGGCCCACAGTGGGCCGCTCCTGAGTCCTTCTTCCTTCCCAGCCTCCACTGCTCCGTTCTCAACTTCTTCAGAATCAACGTTTTTCTATTACACTGCATATGGCTGAAATCATGCAGTACTTGTCTTTTGGTACCTGTTTATTTCACTTAATAATCATTTCCACTTCCACCTCTGTTGTCACAGACAACAGGATTTAATTCGTTTTCTGACTGCATAGTTACCCAAGGTGAGAACCACCGCTTCCCTCATTTAGCAGATGGGCACTGGCTGTCTCCCTCCCCCAGCCACTGAGAACAGTGCTGCAATGAACTTGGATGTGCAGATGTCCTGCCGACCTGCTGGTGCCATTTTCTTTGATGTATACTCAGTAGAGAGGTAGCTGGATCATGCAGAAGATCTATTTTTAATTCTTGAGAAATTTCTGCATTGTTTCCTATAATGGCTAAACAAATTAATCTCTTACCAGTTACAAACATCAACTCAAATGAACTAAAGACTTAACTATAAGTTATAAGACAATAAAACTACTAGAAGAAAATATACATAGAATGCTTCAAGACATTGGAATGGACAAGAATATTTTGGACAAATCTCTAAGCCACAGAAAGTGAAAGCAATCATAAACAAATAGAATTACTTTACATCTAAAAGATTCCACACAACAAAGGAACTGGTCATCAAAGTGAAAAGTCAGTGTAGAGAATGGGAGAAAATATTTGCAAACTATACTTCCAATAAGGCATTATTTTCTAGAATATGTAAGGAGGTTAAACAATGCAATAGCAAAGAAAAAAAAAAGACCAAAAACAAAAACAAAAATTCCCCTGCAAAATCCCCCAAAACCAAAAAGAAATTAGATTAAATATTGGTAAAGTCTTGCATAGTCATTTTTCAAAGGACAGACATATAAATGGCCAACAGGTATATAAAAATGGTCAGTGTCATTAATCATCCTTAAAGAGATACTTCCTCATCTTAGGAATAATTACCAAAAAAAATGAGAAATTCTGGTAAGAATATGGAGAAAAGCAATATTATTTTTGGAATTATGCAGCCATTACCCTTCAGTCTGCTCCTCAACTATGAAGCCCTTTTCATCTTTACTATATTTATTGCATTTAGCATGGAACACAGTAATTCTCAGTTAGTTCAATAGGCCTGGATAGAGTTCTTCCTACCTTTATAACAAGTGTCACAAAAAATGTTTCTGTAATAATATGCAGTTGAGAACAGTGTCTCTATCTTCCTCACATATAGATTTTGTGGATTTTTTTTCTTTGTTAAGAACATTCTTAGGGAAAATAACTGTGTCTTTTGTAAGTTGTAATTTCAGTGATACAGAAATTACCAACAGAGTTTTACATCATTCCTCCATAAAGAACCATTTTCAGTTATGGCAGAATACCAAGATAATTTACTCTATAATTACCAAAATTTATTTTGTTTTCATATTGTATACAAAATCATTTAAAAATACATTAGGGTAATACAAAATAAGTCTCTTATTCACACAAGCATGAACATGCACACACACCACACACAGATGCACAAGCACAAGGAAACACACAAGCATGGACACATCCCAGGCTCAAACCCTATAGCAAGTGACTTTGCCCCATGTGGGGCTATTCTTAAATCAGTTATGTGAGGCAGGATACTTAGTGCTCCATAAGTTTTTAAAAAATTTAGAAAATGTAGAATTAGAAATACAGAGAAAAACATGTGGGTTTGTACCTAAGGAAGAAGAGTTAAAGTGTTTATCTAAATATCTCAAATCAAACAGCATCTCCTGAGAATGAATATTGCTGTTTTGAAGCTTGGAGATGAATTTCCTGAAACTCTTTTAAATCCTCCTGGGAGCTGCTGAACAAATAGAGGCCAACACACTTCCCTTGGGAACTGTGAATCCATAGAGCTGCCTCTGATGGGTGAAGCTCCCCGGCCATTGTCATGCACCCAGGTAGCAGCTGCTAAATTAGTTCATGTCTTGCCAGGAAACTGTTGAAGGTCATCCTTCTGTTTCTGATAAACTCAAACTCACGTCTGCACTATAAAATACTAGGAATTCACATACACCAGGGGACATAGAAATAGCAGAGCCCAGGATCCTCCAAGCTTGCTTTGCTCTGGAGTGTGGCAGCGGCTGGGCTGGGGCAGGACCAGCACAGGAAGGAGGCCCCGCCAAGACTGAGCAGGTGGTGGTCCTTGCAGCTGCTTCTGTTAATAGTGTTCTTCCTCCTAGACTTTCTTTATTTGGGAGCGGGGATTGAATTTAGGACCGTGAGCTTGCAGGCAGGCATTTATACTGCTGAGCTATATGCCCAGCCCCTAGATTTCCTTTTCGTATGAGTAGTCCTGCTCCTAAGAATGTTTAAAAATGATAATAACCCAGGCCAGTGTATCTCTAACCAGTGAAGACACAGGTCCAGCTCAGTGGATCTCACCCCAGGCAGAGTCCACTCTGCTCGCCACTGTCCAGGTGATGCTGCACTGCTGGTCCAGCGCAGCTGGGATCTTCAGAGCTGCTGCTGGGTAGAAACGATGCAGGTTCCTCAGGCCTTCAGATACTGCAGGGAAACCACCAGCAACAGGACAGGCGATGCTATTTTGATAGACTTTCCATTAAACAGTGTAGCTTACATGTGACCCATTTAAAATTATACCAGTGAGATACCTGATTTCTTTTTGTTTCCTGCAAGTCTTTGGAATCTGGCAGGTATTTTGTGCTCCTTGGCCTCATGCTGCACCACGCTGGGAAGTCAAGATGTGACTCAAGCCCTGACCTGGTGCTTGATTCATCTTCAACCAAATTTCAATAAGGAATGTGAAATTTCCAAGTCCTAGGAAACCTATCACTTTCTAAAATTGTGGTGTTATTTTTAGTTGCTTTTCATAATTTTTGCCAGTTATGTTAAAACTCCTTTCTGTAGCTCCCACATACTCCTTCCAATTCTTACTCTGAGGGATGCATAGAACTAACATCCATTTTACATGCAAAATGCTTTTCCACGTTGGATTTGGTTTCTATTTTTAGAGATCTACCAAATCTTTTCCTTCTTTAAGCAACCCCGGCCTACTTTCTTTCCTCTGACCAGTTTTTGAGTTCTTCTATTTCTTTGTCTCTTTGATTCTCTGAGTGTGGTTTTCTTTATTCCTCTAAAATTCAGAATAGAGTATCAAACACAGTGCTCCAGCTGAGAGCTGGCAGTGAGGGGTGTCAGTTTGAGCAGTTATTCTAACACAGTCTGGAGCGGCTCTGCCTGTTAGGCCAATGATTCATCCTAGAGTCACTGACACCTTGTGCACGGCCACGCATGGATCACGGATTGTGTGGGTCTCCATCTAACCCTGAACACACATGGGCTTCCACGCAGCTCCCTTCCTAAACTGGACAGATGGCTTGGATGCTGACTCTATCATCCACAAAAATTATTATTACACCAAGTCTGTGCCATGCCAAAATTTGTTCAGTTTGGCCTCCATGTCCATCTCCAAATGATGGCAAACCCCAGGCTTCAACCAATAGCCCACATCCTGGGGCACTGTCTTTGCAGACAGACTTGGACTTGGTAAGGAATCTAAGTTGGAGAAGTGTGCTGCCCATGGATCTCCTCATGTTCAGAAGAAAGGGCAGGATGTTTGCCATTGCTTTCCTGATGGTGGCCAAGTCTGTATTATTTTCTTGCCTGTATCTCTGGTAATCTCACCCCAGCAGTAGAAGAGCATCACCTGACTGTGTCCTTGAGAGCCTGCACAGACACTGGTGAGAGCTGCTTCTCTGCGACCTGCTCCTGTGTTGTCCCCAGAGTTGGTGCCCAGTTCTCTGTCCTGCAGTGGCCAGAGCTGCCCTCTCCTCAGGTGGGCTCCTGATGCATCTGTCCCCAGGCCCTCACCCTGCCCTGTGGCTGCTCGTGTCTCTGGCATCCAATCGAAGATGCCGTCACTAAGCTGCTTCAGCACCAGGGCTGTGTCTGTCTGGGTCTGGAGGTGAGAAGGTATTGACAGATCGAAAAGGCCTTGTTTCCAAACTGTTTATCCAGACTGAACTTTAATTTCTGTGTTCCAATATTTATTTAAGTCTTCTGATTCAAAGAATCTCTGACTAAGGCAGAGACTGTGGGAGCCATCAGTGCCAAGCAGTTTATCGTGGTTCAGCCATGGAAAGGTGCTTCGATGTCATTGCTGAGGCAGCTTCACGCCGTCTCACTGCTCTGTGTCCTTCCTGGTGCTCTAGGAGTCAATCAGTAGAGTGGTTCCTGCAAGCAAGGACTGTCTTGGGATTGAGGGATGTGGAAAAGAACAAAAGCAACGTGGCTCCTGAGTGCGAGCACTTGGACTCCGCTGGCTGTGAGCCACGGGCATACTGGAGGAATCCTCCTGAAGACCAGCCCTGGGCAGAGGCTCTGGGACCGTGGAGGGTCACTGGAGAGGCAGGGACACAGGTCTGGAAGGAAAATACAGTACCTTCCTTGTCTTTTCACTTGTTCTGGGTTAGTACAATCGATCAGAGCCACTGTCAGACCTGAGACACTGACTGCATGGATGACATGTCCCGTGGTATTGGTCTTTCACTCTGGTATCCACTGAGAACACCTCAGAGAGGTCTTGGATTTGGGGTATGAAGGTGGTTGTTGAATGTTTTGCAGATATCATATAACAATCTCATGGGTTTATTTTATAACAGCATGTGAGAACATAGCAAGACACAATAAAAGATAAAAATATATGTAATGATCAGGGTTTGAGGTGAATCAGTTTTCTGTCACTAAGTTAGATGACTGAGGCCATCAGCTTTCAGAAAGAAAGCATGCTTGGGCTCACGGTGATTAAGGCTCAGTCCAGGATCAGGTGGTCCCACTGCTAGACACATGTGGAGGAGCACATTGTGGTGGAAGGAGTGGCAGAGCAAACCACCCTCATGCAGTTGGAAGGAAAGAGGAGAGGAAGATGGTGGGGTCTCCCACCCCTCTGGGCATCGCACAGTGGCCTGAGGGCCTCCACTCAACCACGCCTCTTGGAAATGCTCCACAACTCTCAAAGGGGCCAGGATGCCGTCCAAGACTTTAACACTGGGTCTTGGGGAGCCATCAGTCTCCAACCCTTAACAATCCCTTTCGAGGCAAGAATGATAGGGCACATCTGTAATCCCAGTACTTGTGAGGCTGAGGCAGAATTATTCTCAGTTCCAGGCCAGCCTGAATGACATAAAGAGACCCTATTTCAAGAAACAACCAGCAATAAGTAAATAAATAACTATCCCCTTTGACAACATGTACTTTGTTTTCTCGATTTTTTTTCCTTTAAAACTTGAAGAATAAACATTCCTAAAATAAAGAAGCATTTTAAAAAAACCTTCCAAATGTCCAAGACAACTAATGCTGCCAGGCTGCTTATTCACTAAAGCAATTAATATGTTATGGAAATTTTGACTGCATCATCTCAAGTTATGTAACAGTTTGTAGTTTTATGAATTAAATGGTAAAAACTAAAGTTATACTCTAGGCCATTGTCTTAGTTACTTTTCTCTTATTGCTGAAACAAAATAGCTCACACCCAAGTTTAAGGAAGGAAAGATTTATTTAATTTACAGTGTATGGAGGTTTCAGTCCATAACCCACTGGCCCCAAGGCAAAGTGGCACATGACAGAGGGCCAACTGTTTTTGATGGAGGAAGGCAGAGAAAGCAGCAAGAGCAAAAGTGGGGCTGGAGGGGACAAGCCTCGTTCTGTCCTTTTTGTTTTATCCAGACTGCTGGGATTAGGTGGTGCCGATCCACTCAGTGGACTGATCCAACGGTCACCCAGCTTTAATCCCAGCACTGAACCGTGAATCCGTAACAAACTCTAGGTTCAGACAGCTTCCCAAATGCTTGACCCTCATGACTGCATGATGCTTTGGGGGGACATCTAGACACAAACTCTAACATCCCTGATCTTACAGAGAATAATATTATCCAATTTATGAGATTGCATATAATTAACGTGTAATAATGAATCACAAAATAAAGTAGCTACTTTGTCTTTCATTATATTACTGGTGAAAGCACTACCACAAGGTACATTATTATAATTTGGGGAATTTATATTAGGAAATGTAGAGCAATAAAGGAGAAGAGAGAAGACTGATAATTCTCTTTAAAATAGCTTTCATGCATTTATAAATCTGAAATAATGTTTGTTTGTTTGTTTGGTTGGGTTTTTTTGGCACCAAGGATCCAACTCATGACCTTGCACTTGCCAGGCAGGTGCTTACACCACTGAGCTAAATCCCCAGCCCCTGAAATATCTTATTTTTAAAGATAATTTTGGCCTTTCCAAAGATCCATGGCATCTTACGTCATAATTATGAGACAAAGAAGAGGCATTCCTGATCCATACATGGGCATTTAATACTCAGGTTCTTTGTGCTGCTGGAGTCCTACAGCAGCCCAGGGAACCAATGGCCCCCGCGCCCCTGCTGGGGTTTTGCTGTCACTGAGAGCTGGGGGAGGTTTGACACCACTGTCCTGGACCAAACTTGCTGTGTTGTTTATTCCACAATGTTGCCTGTGAGAGGGGAATGGCGCCCCTCCCCCGAAGCTGCTGGACCCACCTGGGAGGGAGATGTGTCCAGGTGACATGAATCTTCTGAGATTCCACAGCGAGTTGGTCCCCAGCCCAGCCTTGGGAAGCAACAGGCCATGGAGCCACTGCTTTGTGGGTGTGGAAGTTCAGCTGCCCATGAGACAGAAAAGGTGGAGGAAAAGCACCTCGAATAAGAATGAACCCAGATCACCAGGCCTAATGTGCATGAAGAGACCTCCGTGCCAGTATGTCTTGGATATGACCTGGGGTTGCTGGAGGGCAGAGTGTGTGCATGAATGTGAGTGTGTGTGAGCGAATGTATGTATGTGTGCGAATGTGTGTGGATGTGTGTGTGGTGTTGGAGGAGGGATCGATCTACCTATCAAGGAGGTGTGATAAAAACACAGCTTCACTGCCCTCCTCTCCTTTTCCTCCACGTCCTCCCGCCCCTCCCTCCCTTGGTCCAATTCCCATCTCAGAAAGACCACCCTCCCTGCACCACTTTCTCCTTACTCATACTTCGGGCTTCTCCTAGAAGACAAACTATGTATGGTTTGAGCTCATTGCCCGGTTTATTTCACCTAACACTGTGGTCTCGGGGCCCTCCCTCTTCCCACTAGGGCCTCAAGCTCACGTGGTCTCAGCATCCTCCCTCTTCCCACTAGGGCCTCAAACTCACCCTGGTCTCGGGGTCCTCCCTCTTCCCACTAGGGCCTCAAGCTCACGTGGTCTCAGGGTCCTCCCTCTTCACACTATGGCCTCAAGCTCACCATGGTCTCGGGGTCTTCCCACTTCCCACTAGGGCCTCATGCTCTGGTGGTCTCGGGGTCCTCCTTCTTCCCACTAGGGCCTCAAGCTCACGTGGTCTCGGGGTCCTCCCTCTTCTCACTAGGGCCTCAAGCTCACATAGTCTCAGGGTCCTCCCTCTTCCCACTAGGGCCTCAAGCTCATGTGGTCTCGGGGTCCTCCCTCTTCCCACTAGGGCCTCAAGCTCACCGTGGTCTCGGGGTCCTCCCTCTTCTCACTAGGGCCTCAAGCTCTTGTGGTCTCGGGGTCCTCCTTCTTCCCTCTAGGGCCTCAAGCTCACCGTGGTCTCAGGGTCCTCTCTCTTTTCACTAGAGCCTCAAGCTCACCCCTCTTCATGGCACAGTAGCACCACAAGCTGTGTAAGCACCACCTTTCTCTGTCCATTCACCTGCTGACCACAGCCTTCCGTCCCCTCTTGTGTAGCTGGACAGATACCTGATGTACCAGGATCTCAACATGCTTGTTGCAGAAAGCTGACTTCAGAATGCACCATTCTTCCTAGAAGTTTGTGTCTCCCTGTGCTGAGATAGTGAACACCAGTCTGAAGGGAGTTCTGCTGGTTTTCTGCCGCTGTCTTCTGCTCCTGCCCAACCCATTGTTGTGGAAACATGCCCAGCTCAGCGTTCTAGAAGGCGGTGGTGGTTTAGGTTTATGGAGTCCATGGTACCTACTGCTGAGCCTGACCATGGCCCTCTGTCTGCTTAGGGCTCTTCTCCCCTGGCCCTGTATCGTGGTTCCTATCTGGACGTACCCCTAAAGCCACATTCACTCATAGGTGGGGCTTAGGATGGGTGACTGGATCATGGGTGTATGACCCTGGATTAGTCCACTGATGTGCTTACAGCTGCGTGTGGTACCGAGAGATAGAGCATGGTCAAAGGAGGTGGTGGAGGAGGTCCCTGTGAGCCTGGCCTGGAGGCACCATCTCTCTTCTCCTCCCTTGATCCCTCCGACTCCTGCCTCCACACCATGGACTGTTTCTCCTCCACCACGCCTCTCTGCAATGCCACCCTGCTTTGGAGCCAACTGACAGTGAACTGAAACCTCTATGAACTCTGAGCCAAAATAAACCTGTCCTTTAAATCCTGGTGTCGGCCACTGAGGCGTTGCACCCCAGCAATGAGAAGGTGCAGAGACCCCTACGCCAGGCCGGTCTACAGCTCCCTGGTCACCAAGTGAGTCCTGCATGCCATTCATGGAGAGGATGGAGCAGTGTGTGCTCCCAAACACAGTTTATAAATATTCCTTCAAAATTGTGTAACATGTTCAAAGGCATTTTTAATATTGTTTTAATTTAATTCTGGCACAGACAAATGTGCCTGCAAAATAGTTTCCCTGAATCCATGTTAGTAGGTTCTTACAAATGAGGGGTGGAGACAGAAAAATATGCCAGCTATGCCTTTCATATTCTAAAAGAAGAGCAGATACAGGTTTAGAGAGTGATGCTAGGGGTCTGCACACACAGGCTCACCAGCACGCACATTGGGGTGCACAGCTCTGCTGCCTGTGCCAGAAACATCAAGGGCTTCTGCTGTCCTGCTTCCCTCCTGGCCCCACATGCCAGCTGAGGGAAGCCAGATCTTCCTGGCCCCTCAGCAGGCGCTCAGCTCAGCCTGACTTGGGGTGTCCAGGCCTCACTCTGCACACAGGCCCCAAAGCCTGGCTGCCAGCTCCAGCTTCCTGGGGTTGCCCTGCCCTGCCCTGCCCTGCACATGGAGGCGGGGTATCCCAGAACAAGGATGAAGCCCTGGGGTTCTGGGATGCACTTTCCTGCTCAGGCCGATGCACATTAGGGTGCCTCGGCCTCCCTATGGGTAGGGGCTGGGCACAGTCACTTGTGGCCCCTACTCTGGGATGGACCCTACCCTTCTGGCTGCTCATTGACACTGACTGCAGAGCGCATCTTTGCTCCGGGCTCCTCCGGGTGCACAACCTCAGAGTCCCGGCAGTCTGTGTGTCCCAAGGGTCTGAGGTGGCAGTGCCTGGGATGAAGGGCAGACCTGGCCAGCCTCATCCTGGAACCCATTGACAGGGCACAGGTGCTCCCACTCTGCTGGCGTCCCCGTGGCCTGGGGCACTGGGACCCTGGCTAGACTGGGTCCAAACACAGGGATGTTAACTCCGGGGCTCACACGCCCATGTTTCCTGGGCAGAGGCTCCTGGTTAGGACTTGATTGGCAGCTCTGTCAGGTCAGGTGACCCTGACCAGGACCCGGAGCTGCCCTCCTGCAGCCTCGGACACCCTTGCTCTAGCCGTGGCTGACCTGGGATGCTGCCCTGTTCTGCAGAAATCTCTTGTGCAACATGCTCAGTTGTCCACTCCCGAGAAACCTCCTAGCATAGTGCCAAATGCTAATGCTTGCTGGGCTGGAGGAGAGGAGGACAGCCATGCTCACTAGGGAGCCCTGCAGAGAAGCACATCTGTGCTTATGATCGGGGCGTGTGCATAGACTGTGCCTCCCTTTCAACCGCTGCTCCCAAGTGAGTGACCACGGTGGGTGAGCCAGCGAGTGCATCGCAGAGCAGGAGCCAGCACGGCTGCCGAGCGGTGTGAGCTGAGTCACTGCTGCAGGGAAGTGCGGACAAACTGAGGAGAGCGCAAGACTGGCAGCCTGTGTGTGTGACAGGTGTCCAAGCTGAGGACACAGTGCTCTGAGCTGGTGTCATCTGGGAGACATCACTTCAGAAGGGTGCTGAGTGCTTGAAGGACTGGGGCCACCACAGTGGCAAGGGGACAAGAGTCCTAACTTAGCAGACATTCCCAACATGAAAGCGAGAGCTACGGAAGTCCTTCTGGGGGAAAATCCTGCTGTCCCAATGCAGCCCCTGAGGGTCACCCTGCAGGCACTGACCTGAGGCTCTGATGACTGAACTTGAACCACGGTGCCCACTTTCCGCACATGGGAACACTCTATGTGGGGACAGCAGAGTGTCAGGCACTCTGAAAGACCGTGGAATCACTATGAAGCTACAGTAGCCAGTGTGTGTGTGTGTGTGTGTGTGTGTGCGCACCACTTCCCCACGGCTATGGTGTCCCAGCCCACCTGCGGCCGAGTTGCTTTCTGATGTCACTGGTCCCTGAGGACTCATTCATCAGGGACAGTGCCTCAGCGGTTGCCAATGACGCTCCCAGAGCATCCAGGCCTCTGGTGGCCAGCGAACAATCCAGACGGACGGCACGGCTGCCCCTACGGGGACAGACGTGCCCAAGAAGAAAGGAGGCCTGGGCTCAGCCGCTCGGATGCGAGGTGGCTCCCAGAGGCGGGGCAGCCGGGCGCTCCGGTCCGGCCCGTAGCTAAGCAGTAATCCCCCAAACACAGCCATTACCAGCAGTTAATGACGACTTTGTTGGTTAACAGCTCAACCCGAAGCTGAGGGTTGTTAACACTCTATCAAACCCTCGTTACGAGGGCCGAGTTTTTATTCCAACATACTTGGATCGCAGCTGGACAGGGGTGCAGGCACGGGGTCCCCCAGGGCTCGTGAGCAGCTTTTTTTCCATCAGGAGAGGCCGGGCGCATTCCATTATGTTTATACAGCAGTTGTTAACTGCAGCGGGCTGGTGCCACTCGGAGGCCCCGTGCGACACGGGTTCAGCTCCTTCCCTCCTGGCCTCAAAGAGGCTGTTGTTGCCTTTTCTCGCCTCTGCCGTCAGCAGCGTGTCAGGCCCCATGGTTCATCTGAAAAATTTACTTCAGTTTAATTTTTAAGGCACCCTGAGGGAGGGGCGCGGCCAGGAGACAGGGCTGGGACCGGGTGCCGCTGCCCCCCAGTCTGCCCTGGAGGGTCCCCACACGCTGTCACCGAGACAGAGCGCAGCTCCCTGGGAACTCCCCCTCTCCTCTTTGGGTGGAGGTCGCAGCCGCCTACTTGTGATCAGGAATGCTATCGTTATTCCCAAAAAGGAAACCGCTACCTTTTAGGATTCTGGCTTTACTGATAGTTACCCTCCTAACCAGCAAGGACCCATTGAGGTGTCCATTGACAAGTGAACAGAGAATCAAGATGGAGTATGCGCCCAGTGAAATACTATGCAGTCATAGCAAGTGAAACCCTTTCATTTGTGGTAACATGGACAGAACCAGAAGAGACTGTGTTCAGTGACAGAAGCCAGACACAGAAATACAAGGATCTACCAGGGTCCCAGCATCCAGTGCCTCCATGCCACTCTGTGTCCTCCCCCAGGGGGTGTTGGCCTTGGCCCATTGGTGGCTTCTGTGGCTCCTGGGCCCTGTTCACTGGCTGTGCCAAGCATGCGTGGAGGCTGCCAGGGCTGCACACTGGCCTGGCCTTTGGTCCACGTGGCTGGGGTGCTGCAGCGGGAAGCAGCCCACTTGGCTTGGTCACCAAGAACACAGTGGGTCTTGATGGTGCCTTGACTGTCACCATTCTGAGGGGTGCTATGTTTGGGCACAGGTGCAGGGGGCCCTCCGCCAGGCTGAGGTGAGGCCTGAGCACCTTTCCATATGGGGAGTTTTCCTGAGATCAGAGCGATGTGTTTGCCCAGCGTCTGGAAGACGCCTGTTGGTGACCACTGCACCGCCAGGTGCTCTCCACAGCTTTCCCTCCAGGAAGTGCTGGTTTTGCTCCTGTGCTGCCCAGGTGGGTGGATAGCTAAATGCAGAAGTGACTGCCACCAGGAAGGAGCTCAGGGACAAGGCTGCACCTCCTCTCTTGCCAGTGTCACTGCCCCAATGACTGCACAAGGGTCTGTGTTAAAGCTGCTTGGCCTCCTGCCTGGTTATGAGTAGCAATGCATTCTGGGTGATGCAGGGCTTTCTGGGCCAGGGCGGGAGTTCCAGTGATGTGGTGACAACTGCAGTGGCACATTCCAGGACTTTGTGTCTCCTGTGAACGGGAGCAGACTGTAGATGCCTCTCAGGGCTCCACACCAGCCCTGGCCCTCTGGGGCCCAGCTCCTCACCATGATCCTCAATGCTTCACTCCGCCCGCAGTCGCCAGGCCTAGGTCACTGCCCCTTTTGGCCCCCTCTAGACATGGCCAGTGTCCTCTGTAGAGGAGCATGTCTTCCCAGCACACCGCTGTCCCTGGCGCTGTCCACCACTGCACTGGCCAGGATTCAGTGGTCAGCGTGTGTGACAACACCAAGACCTGGCTGTGGCATTTCTGTTGCTCACAGGCTGTCCTCTCTGTCAGTCCCATGAAGTCTGAGCTCTCAGGGACAGAGAGGGTCTCTCCTCCTCCTCCTGCTCTTCCGCCCCTATGACCTCGCAGAGTGGAGGGGACTCGCCACCCGCAGAGGTGTAGACACGCAGTCTTGAGGGAGTTCAGTTGCCTGTACCCTTGAACAAGTATGGGGTTGAAGGGCTTCACACTGTGTCCATGTGTCCTTGAGACAAAAGGCCTGAGGTCATCAACCTAGGAGGAGGAAAGTGTATTTCAGGGGCTTCCGTCTCTACCGCTCAGCTCACGCTTTGGGCCTATGTAAAAGTGGGGCATCAAGGCAGGAGTGAAGACCCCTCCTCATGGCACCAGGAAGTGACTGAGGGTAGCAGGGGCCAGGTCCCAAAGTCCCCTCCAAGGCCACGCCCTCAATGACAACATGGCTGCCTCTATGCAGGCCCCATCTGTGAAGGCCACCCTGCTCTGAAGCACCACGGGCTGCAGGCCAGCTCTCGGGGCTAGGCCTTTGGGGCCAGTGCAGCCTCTACGCTCGCAGGCCTGAGCTCTGAAACTGGGCTCGCCCCAGTTCCCCATCTTCTCTGACATCAGGAGGGACAGGCATGCCACGGGAGCTTCTGGGAGACATAGGAAACGGGGTGAACTTAGAATGCGGTTAGACTTCCCGCTGCTCTAGGGCCTCCTTTGTTTCTCATTTCACTGCATGTTATTCGAATCTGAGGTCCACTACAGGGCAGTAAGAGGACAGCATAGAGCCGTGAGCATCTCTATACTCTGGAGAGGGGGTGGAACAGCTGCTCCTGACCACTAAATCCCAGCCCTCCCTCTTTGTCCTGGGGCCTCCTCCTACCCCTTCGAGCCATCCTCCTGGACGGGGACTTGATCTCCCTGCTCTACTACATTTCCCTTCACAAGCAGCGCTTCCTGTCACCTGAGGCCCCGGGGAGACACTGACCACTCCTTGGCACTCTTAGTGGTGTGGCATCTCAAAGTTGCCCCCATGGACTGCCGAGGCCCAGTCTAGCCCTCATCCTCCCATAGGCCAGAGAATCCCCAGTCAGTCCTTCCTTCCATCTTCCTTCCTTCCTTCCATCTTCCTTCCTTCCTTCCTTCCTTCCTTCCTTCCTTCCTTCCTTCCTTCCTTCCATCTTCCTTCCTTCCTTCCATCTTCCTTCCTTCCTTCCATCTTCCTTCCTTCCTTCCTTCCTTCCTTCCTTCCTTACTTCCTTCCATCTTCCTTCCTTCCATCTTCCTTCCTTCCTTCCTTCCTTCCTTCCTTCCTTCCTTCCTTCCAGCAGAGTCTTGCTGGGTAGTACAGGCTCACCTTGGACTCGCTGTGTAGCCTACTCTAGTCTTGCATTCCGGTCAGTCCTGCTCAGATTTACCTACTTCCTTCCTCCTTTGATTTCCTACTCGTTTCATCCCTCCCTGACTCCACTCTGCATAATCCAGCTGTTGTATTAAACATACTCCAGAGTGCCCAACTTACTAATTCTTAAAATAGCTGATAGTGTAGCAAACTAACTGTGAAGGAAATGCAAATATTCAACCCACTGAAAATAATTCTTGTGTTTAGGGATTCCAGCCAGTTCCCAATGTCACAAAATGTCCAGGAGAAAGAAATCAAAGTCCTCAGCTACATTATGGGCATTGTATTCTAAATCAAATTCTAGGGAAAAGAATTGGTGACTCAAAATATAAATATTTCCAACGAGCTTCAGTACTCTGGGAATTGCACGTTGGTGTCGGGCACACAGCACACGTGGACCCAGCGGCTCCTTGCTAGCCAGTCACATGGTTTAGGCCTCACCACCGTCCCCTGTTTTCCATTTGAGGCTGATCATTGTCCCGTCTAGTCAACCTTTAAGTCAAAGCTGAGCTGGAGACTACACGCTGCTCTCTTCAGACCTGTCTAAGTCCTTCCCCCCAGATCGCCGGCTCCTTTCACCCCACTCCCACGGGCTCCTCTCTGCATAATCCAGCTGTTGTAGCAGACGTAGAGGCAGTCTACAGTGGCCGAATATATCAATTAAGGAGCAGGTTAGGAAATGCAAAGGCTTTCACGTGCCCGCACGTCCCTGAGCTGGATTAGAGAAGCCGGGAGCGGGCTGGGTAGCCAGCTCATAGCCTGGGGAAAGTTCGTAGGCAAATGTTCATTTGCAGAACCAGCTCGCTTGAAGGGCTCCGGCGGAGTGATGTGCTCACAGCTACAACAAAACACCTGCTTGAAGCAAAGACAAGATGCCAAGCTGGAGAGCAATCAAAAGAACAGGGCGACAGTCACCCTGTGCAGGACAGCCCCCACAGCACCCGACAGCCGGTGGTCACAGCCACCATCTGCAGCTGCCTGATTGGACAATCAGAAATTCCTAACAGGGCAGCAGCCTTTGCCCCAAGCCATCACGGGTGGCAAAGATGTGTCAGATGCAGTTCACACACACAAGCGGCTTCAGAGCCAGGAAACAGCAGGTTCTGCTACCTTGGGCCAATCCAACTGACATACTTCCCTGGGTCCACTTGTCTTGCCCATGCCTGGAGGCATCTCAACAGTCCTAATTGTACAGGGTCCATCAAAGTGGAACACCTCCGGGGCCCTCCCAAGGGGGACACTGCACAGCAGAATAGAGAAGGAACTCCTTTGCAGCAATGTTGCTTGGAGGACCAGAAAGGAAACTCATCTCTCTTCATAATGCGATGATTTCCAGAATGGCCTGGAAGGTCCCTGACACTCAAGGGGAACACGCACCATAAATGCGCATGGTGCCATGAGAGCTGATGCTCCATGGAGAGCTGGGGCAGAGATGCGAAAACAAAAGAAAGACAGAGAGAGGAGCTGGGCCCAACTCACAGGAGAGGAAGGAAGATCTCAGACACAGCCCAACTGGCTGTGTGACTGTGTGGTAGAGGCTGTCACCCTGGTCCTCCCCTTGTGGAGACGACCTTGGCTTCCTTTCAGGGGCCTGCAGGGACCTAGGCAGAGGGCACTGAGCTAAGGCTTCTGACTGTGCATGGGGTGATGGGAGGAGAATCGAAAATCTACCCCTGGTGCGTAAACCTCACCCAACTCTCCTGTGCTAAGGGAGAGTACAATCGCTCCCCTTCTGCATGGTAGAGCAGTTTAAAAGTTGTTAAAGCTTTTGCTTTCATTGCACTCTCTATATGTGGGAAGGATTTGAGAACGTAGACCACAGGCACTCCGGCTGCCCCATCTGCATCTTCAGGAGAGCCCGGTACTGGCACGAATGTTCCCACATTTTCTTATGATGCCTTGAGAAGGCAGGAGTCGGAGAAGAGCCTGTGCCAACCTTCCGCCCATCCCTGCATTTTCTAAACCCCAGTGTCACCCTGTGGCGACTCTCCTGTGCTTGGAAATCGCCCACCTGCTGTGGGCCTGGGTGGTTGGACAGAGTGGTGGAGAAGGAGGGTCTTCCCAGATTGTGGGGTGTCCTCACTGGTGTGGCATCAGGGTTCTCCTAGATCGTGAGGTTTCCTCGCTGGTGTGGCATTAGGAGGTGGGGTCCCTGGGGATGCACCCTGGTGGACCTCCCTTTCCAGCTCCCTCTGCTCTCTGCTTCCTGTCCCCCATGGGGACATACATTTTCTCCTGACCTTTCTGCCATGCAGCCTGCAGTGCAAGGGCTCAAGCCTCTGAATCATGAGCCAAAGTAACCTCTCCTCCTTTAAACTGTGGGTGTGTGATACTTTGCCCAGCAAGGAAGACAGTGACTAATGCACCACGTTCTAGGTTTTCACCTCTGGTATTTTTTAGTGCTCTAAGAGTTTTGCACTTTACACTTAGGCTTGTGATCCATTTGGTGGTAATTTTTGTGAGGGATAAGAGGGATAAGATCTGTGTCCTGACTGCTTTCCCGTAGATACTCAAGGTTTCCAGGCCTGTTTGTTGAACACACCATCTCTGCTCCCTATCTAAAACACCTGTCTATAATTCGATGGGTCCATTTCTGGCAGTTTTTGTAATATTGAGGTTTGAACCTGGGATCTCACACATGCTAAGCATGACCTTCACTGCTGAACTACCTCCCCAACCCTTTCTGTTTTATCTGGAGGTGGAGGCAGGGTTTCCCTAAAATGCCTATGCTGGTCTGGAACTTACTGTGCTTCTGCCTCAGCCTCCTAAGTACCTCTCTGGGTTCTTTATTCCATGCATTTGCTTTGCTGATTCCTTTACCAATAGCATGCTTTCTTGATTATTGTAGCTTTGTAGTGAATCTGGAGTCAGGTGATACCAGTCATCCAACTTTGTTCTTCAATATGAAGTTGGCTAGTCTGGCTTTTTCCTCTTCGAATAAATTTTAAATAAGCATTTACCAATATCTGCAAAGTTGACTGTGGGGTTTTGACTGGGTTTGCATTGAATCCACAGATTACCCTGAGAAGAACCGGCATCTTGAAACTATTGAGTGACCCTTTCCCGTGGATGTGGAACATCTGTCCATCTGTTTAGTTTTTCTTTCATAGTTTCTGTATCTTTGATATCTTTTATCAGAGTTTTGTAGTTTTAGCAAAATTCATTAGACTTATATATGAATATTTTTGGGTGGCAATATAGTTTTGCAGTGTTTTTAATTTAAAGTTCCACTAGTTTATTTTGGGTTTATTGGAAAGAAACTTACTTCTTTTTATTAAACTCATGGCCTGAAACCTCACTAAAATTACTTTACTTGCAGTTTTCTGGGTTTTCCATTCTTTAGGATTTTCTGTGTAGATCATCAGGTCATACCACAGTAGACAGGAATATTTTATCTCTTCCTTAACTTCTGAATACATGTTCTTTTCTTCTTTTACTGCCTAAGCAAGGAATTATAATTTTGAAAAACAGTGACCAAAGAATACATCCTTATTTTGTAATTGATCTTAGCAAAAACATTTGGAGTTTCTCATTATTAAATAAGAAGTTCGCTATAGGTTCTTTGTAGCTATTATTTTGCAAGATGACAAAATTTCTCTTTATTCATAATTTGCTAAAATATTTCAAATGAATGAATGTTGAATTTTGTCAAATGCTATTTTTTGCAAATTTTGATACAATTTTTCTTCTTCAGCCTTTGAATTTGATGGATTAAATTAATTAGTTTTCTTTTCTAGTCTTGTCTTTTTTTACTTTGTACCAGGGTTCAAGCTCACAATTTCATGCTTACCAGCCAAGTGCTTGGACTGCTGAGCTAAATCCCCAGCTCTATTAATTAATTTTTCAATGATGCATTCCTGTGACACATATGACTTGCTAATGGTTTATGATTTTTTTTCATAAATTGGCAGATTTCATTTAATAAAATTTCATTCATAATTTTTGTACTAATACTCATGAGAATTAATAGTTTGGTGATTCTCTTCTTGAAATGTTATTGCCTGGCTTTGGTATTTGATTAACAAGTTTCACAGAGTCAGTCATAAGTACTATCTGGATTCTGGCTATTTCAAAAGATATGTAAAGGAAATGGTGAAATTTCTTTCTTAAATATTTGGCAGAACTCACTGGTGACTCTGTCTGCTTGTATTTTGCATGAGTAAGAATTTGTAGAACTGCTCTGACTTTGGCTTCCTTTTGTGTGGGTGAATAGATTGTGTCATTCAAAGAATTGGTTCATTTCACCTAAGTTGTCAACTTCAGGGGCACAGATCTGTTCATGATATTCTCTTTAACTGTGGTATGAACAGTCTGGTGTCCTTTTTCTCATTTATGTTATTGTACTGGTAATTTATGTCTTACCCTCTTTTATTCTTGGTTGACCTGGATAGAGTTTTACTCATCTGATATTTTCAAAGAACTAGATTTTAGTTTTGTCATTTTTTTATTGACTTCTTTATTTTAATTTCCATTAATTTTTGCTCTAATTATCATTGTTATGTTATTTTGCTCACTTTAGATTTTTCATTATTTTTTGTAGTTTCCTAGACTGTAATCTTAAGTTATTAGTTTTAGTTTTTTTTAAATTAAGTACATTCATTTAATGCCATAGAGTTCTTTTTAAGCATTCTTGCTGAACACTGCAATGTTTGACAAATTACATTTTCATTTACACTTAGTAGAAACTACTTTTTAAATTTCTCTTCATGTTATTCTTTAACACATCTATTACTTAAGGCATTTGAAGGGCTTTTGCCACTACATGCAATTTACTTCCAAGGTAATTCCACTGTGGTCTGTGAGCAGACTTTGAATGATTTCAGTCCTTTTAAAACTGTAAGTGGTTTCTTATGCTTTCATAGTTTGGTTTCTGCTTGTGAATGTTTGATAGGAGCATGAGAAAATGTGAAGTCAGCTTTGTTGAATGAAGCAATGCGAAGATATCAACTGGTTCGTGCCGATTGATGGTTCTGTTGAATTAATATGCCTTTCTCTCCTGCTGAATTTGTCTATTTCTGTGACAGGGTCTTCAATTCTCCTACTCTGACACTGGATACATATGCTTGTCTTTGCAGCTTTATTAATGTTTTACTATGCATATTTTGACCCTGTCATGATAAATACATTTTGTCTCTTATGACTATGTAATGATGCTATTTTTCTTAATAACCTCCCTTGTTCTACGTCTGTTGTGTCTGAAATTAATACAGCTGTTCTCGCTTTCTTTTGATTATTGTTAGCGTGGTATATATACCTGGTGCAGCCCGGTTACTTTCAACATATGGGTGTCTTGATAGGCATTTTCTGTTAGGCAACATATATTCGAGACTTAACTTTTCAGTCCATTCTGCTAACTTTTGTCTTTGAATCAAAATATTTAGATATCAGTATTCAAAGTGATTATTGATCTACTTGTATTAATGTCTCATATATTTGTTATTATTTTCTTTTTCCACCCTGAGTTTTTATTAGTACATGTTTACAGTACTAATGATTGTGCTCTCTGTGGGGACTTGGCACCTTTACACGACACATTTTACTTCTTTTTTTATATCCCTTCTCTCCATCTTTTGATTCCTTTCCCATCTGCAAAAGATCTACTCTTTGATTCCTATCTTTTGTCTTCTATTTTGATTTTCAATTAATTATACTTGGAGTTTATTGTATGAGAGAAACCATGTGATATTGAAGCTTGTGCATTTGAATTATTTGACTTAAGATTTGTTGACAGAAGCACTATTTTCTATTTATTGCTTTTGGGCTTTGTTCCCATTTTTTGTTTTTCACACTTTTTTGTCTTTTATGTTTTTAATTGAACATTTTTATGATTCAATTTTCTCTTGTTTCTCATCAGACCAATTGTTGCTTTTTTGTGGTTACGTTAGAATATGAAATATATATCCACAACTAATTCAAGTCCATATTCATATAAATCTGTGCTTCTTCACCTACATGTGTTTTATAATAAAGTATTTTAGTTCTTTTCCCTTGTATCACTGCCAACATTCATGTCATTATGCACAAGCATAAATAATGCTTACACATACACATTCATGTGAGCAAAGATATGCACATATTTGAACGCATTATTTCTGTCATTCTGAACAAATACTTATCTATAATTTATTATCAATAGAGAAGAAAAACAGAAGTTTCTAGTTACTTTTCACTTATTACTTATCCAAGGCTCTTACTTTTTCATATAATCTGTTTTGGGGCTGCAGTCATGTTTCTTCTCTCTGAAAGTCTTTTTAGTATTTTTTGCAGGAAAAGACAAGTGTCAAAAAATCCCAGTGTTTATTTTCTTAGGAAAATACTCATCTCTCCTTATCCTCTGTGATCAGTCATTAATTTCTTGGTCTTATATTCTAACATTCCTTCCATAGTGATTCTGATTCTGATACTCATTCAGTTTCTCCAAACCATGTTTGTTCCTCACCTGTGTAACTTGTCTTTCTATTGCAAGGAGGGTGCAAAGCTCCGGAGCTGTGCCTGGGTGATGACATGGCAGGAGAGGTGTGAAGGCACGTGCTGCGTGGTCCGGGACTCGGCCTGTGGCACGGGGACCTGCACCCTAACTGCGCCCTCCAGCCATGCTTCTCTGCTCTGCCCGGTCTCCAGTGGGGCCGGGTGCAAAGTGGGCTGGAGCCACTTCATCCCTCCCTGGAAGGCTGGATGTGGCTGCCCTGTGTGTTTACCTTCCTGCTGCTCGGTTGGCAAAGTCCAACCACTTAAGCTCTGGTGAAGTAGCTTCTCCTGGCGAACACTTTTTAAGCAAAACAGCATGTTTCAGTGTATTTTGTTTTACGTTTGAATCACTCTCTTACTCTTCTCACTAGCAGAAGACAGGAGGAGGTTCTCCAGCCCTCACGGGGACCCGGCAGAGCTCCAGGTGGTAACCACACCAAAAGCCCAGGTCCCTTTGGCTAGGTCCCCTGCAGGGCTGACTTGGGTCTGTCCAGGTTGCACATCAAGCCACCTGTCAGCCCCAGCTCAGGTACTTTCCTAGGGAAGGTTGGGCCAGGATGTTCTGGCACTGCCTGTCACCTTCCCACACTGCGGGCTGTGCCTGACCTGGGACATCACTTGTCTGGGGATCTAACATACGCTGTTGAGTTTTCACTTTGATAGGTCTTTCCTTTGTTAGGGGAACATGGCAATTCAAAGCTCCTACTCAGGTACAGAAAAATAAAAGCCCCAACTTACAGATTTCAAGTGAAACTGAGATATTCTTCCACAAAGCTTTGAGAAGGGGAAATCCATTTGATGTCTAAGATACATTTATTGTTTCACAAATCTTATTTTTTTTCTTTAAAAAGCTCTACCTTGGAATTTCCAAAGACCCTGCAGCCGCAGTGATACACACAGTCCCATAAACCATGCCGGCTAAGGGGAAGGCGGATGGTCTTGTTTCAGCTCAGTTCCATGATGGGGTTTGCATCTTGGTTTGTTTAACCCTTGCACAGGTTTCTGCAGCATGAAGATCACCTGCACTGTGAAATATTATTTCCTAAGAGACACCTTCTTCAAATATCCATCCACAAAGCCCCCAGGTGTGGGAAAGGACTGAGAGTCTGGGGAAGTATGCTGCGTCTCAACACGTGACTTGTTTATTATCCATGGTGACCATGGAGTCACCTGTCACTTTTTGTATATGTCCTGTCTTTATCTACAAAAATGACAGTGTTAACAAGTTGGCCTTCAGCATCGCAGGATGTGGAAACACGACTGATTCCATGCTCTGCAGTCATTTAGGAGCCTCCCAACAAATCCAAGCACATCAGTCACTGATTCCCCAGAGGATGAGAGATGGGAAGGTAAAGCTTCAATCACTAACTTACCCAGTTTACTCCTCTAACGGGAGAAGTCCAGGGCCACCTGGAAGCTGGTAGAGATAGGGGAACTCGAAGCCACTTGCCAGCTCCTGCCCCAGCTGGAGAACAATGGGGCACAGGGCTTGCTCTGCAGGCCAGAAGGAAAATTTCCCATAGAGTGATTAGGGGTGGAGACATCATGGCAAAAGAAGAAACTGGTTGCTGAAACTTTGGAATAATGTAGACCTAGATTCAAAAACTTCGTTTCCTATTTTCAGACTTCTTTTAAAGTGGGGTGGGTTATATCTTCTTTGGAGAGTTTTCATACCAATTGATTGAGACGATATTGCATGAGGAATCACCCTGTGTTACGATTTGTGTCTAGATGTTGCTCCAAAGCCTCATGTGGTCATCACTTTGGACTTTTGTGTCTGTGATTGAGTCACGGCCAATGCTTGGATTGTACGTGTAAGTGCTACACCCACCCTGGGTGGGAAGCCTGCATACAACACAAGGCAGGAGAGGATGCTCACCCCCCCCTTTTGGCTCTGGTTGCTTTTGCCGTCCTTTGCCACCATGAATGCTTGCTCCTCTGTTAGGCCACCCTGCCTTGAACCAGCTGATCATGGACTGAAACCTCCACAAACTGAGAGCTAAATAAACTTTTCATGCCTTCATTTTGGGTGTCAGATATTTTGTCCCAACAGTGAGAGAAAAGCAACCAACACAACCTGTCTATTACATAATTCTAGTGAGTGGTGCCTGCCCTGGCATTGGGCAGAGCATTGGTTACCTGCAGAATCACACCCACTTCCAGTGGTCCCTGCTCAGTGTCCTGCAGGCCCCCGGGTGCTGTGGTCAGCTGAGGGTGCTGAGGCTGGCCATTCAGCTGGCCCCACTCCAGGACAAGGCGATGGGCATCTTGCCACTGGTCAGGTCACTCAGTGTGTTGGTCTGGTCTCAGCTTGTTCTTGAGCCCTGGCTGTCAGGGTTCCAAGGAGAAGAAGAAAAGCTGTGAACTCCCATGTGGGACTCAGAGCTGTCATAACCCCATGACAGCATGTTCTGAAAGCCAGTTTGGGTCCCACAGCCAGTGGGACTCTAAGGAAAGGACATGGATTCCCCCTTCCAAGGGGCTGCAGCAGGTCCTCATGGCTCTGCAGGGAGATAATGGGGCCACCTTGAAGTTATTGTCCCCTAGGAAGCGGTGACCAAGCTCCACTCTTCTGAAATGCCACATGCTAAAAAGTCCAGACTAGAGGCCTAGTGGTTAGATGCTACCTCTGCCTTGTGGTCACAAGCTGTGGTGGTCAGGGTTACCACGTGCGCCCTTCCCTTCAAAAATAAGCTGGCTACAGTTGTCCCGGAATGCAGCTCTGCGCTGCACCCAGCAGCAGATGTCACCCCAAGTGGCTGCCGCTGCTGAAAAGGTGCAGGCCGCAGCAGTGGATGCCTGGGAGGCTGAAGAGGGAGGGCTGTGAATCCAAGGCTGGCTTGGGCACACAGCGAGACCTTGTCTAAACAGAGGGAGAGGGAGAGGACAGCGGGGAAATAGAGAAAGGGGGAGAGGGAGAGGAGAGAAAGAAGGGAAAATGAAAGAGAGAGAGGGAGAGAGAAAGA
>PVLA01014840.1:0-28384 GCA_004027455.1 Hydrochoerus hydrochaeris
TAAGATTTTTCCTCATGGAGCACAACATGAGCACATCAGAATGCAGACTCCAATAAGTACCCCTATGGCACACTCCTGCTGAGGCTGGAGTTAGTAATATTCACTATAGAGGTTATTCTCATTCCTGAAGATGGGGCTTCTTGGTATGAAATGACTTAGTAACAGAGTTTAAATAATTTCCAGTTCTTTCAGCACTTCCCTATGTAGGACTGTTTTTTAGTTTTCCTGCAATCAGTAAGATTGAACCCTGAAAAATACTTTAGATTTTCCTCTTTGAATGCACAAAAAGACAACATGTTATAATATATTCGGACATTAAAAAAAACTCTTATAATGAGAAAATTGCAACATAACTATTTTAGTAAGCTGGAGTGTTGTAAGTACATACAGAGTTCTCATTTCTTTCCCAATGCGGAGATGCAATGAGGAGGGCAGAAGCAAGGGAGCATTTTAAGGCTCTGACAGTGCTAGAGCAGAACTAACACTCCAGAACTTTTCTTCTCTTGTGGCTCCTGGCTTAGGAGAATCATCCCATACAGTTATGGAGTCCTGTCCATTCTGTAGTTTCACCACAGGAAACTTAGATACATGAGACAGGGAATAATACTTGGTTTTCTGGAACTGACTGTTCAGTAAAACCCACAGAACCAGCTCAGATCTTTTCAAAGTAAATGTAAGGCTTGGCTAGGGAGCAGCTGGGGGAGCTGAGGGGGTGGTTTTCAAAGAAAGCCTTACTAGTTGATACTAAAAGTACCAGCAGTCACCTCATGTACACAGTCATCTTTTCCACAGCCCTTCAATTCTAAAGTGAGAAAATTGTGTTTAACCACTACAAGTCCTTAGAAACTGTTTTTATGTAAGTGATCTTCTTGACATACTGTCTCTTAATTTTTATTTTAACCTTGTTACTCCTAGATAAATATTATTATGTGGGTATATTTATGTGACCAAATAAGTTGGAGAGCATAACAGATACAAAGGCCTTGTGAATTTTGACCCCCTTGTTTTGTATATCTAGAGAACTGTTCTGTTCCCTGAAAGTTTTATAAGAGGACTGAAAGTCTCCACCCAACTATCTCTATCAGGTTTTTTAAAAAAGAGAAGAAAAATAAATTAGAAAAGATCATTTGTTCCCAATTAACTCTGCCTGTTGGTGGGGCTTAAGTCATTACTTCCACCAAATATCTCTTTCCTTCTTCCCCAGCAGTACCTATCATTGTCATAAGTCTTGACATTATCTTGTTTATATTTAAATGAGTAAGCAAACAAAAGTTAAATGGAATTTTGCTGCTGTAGAAAAAATTGGACCATTCCTGGAGCAGATATATTGAGTTAGCTTCTTGTTTAGATCTGGATCTGACCCAAAGAAGCTTGTTCTATTTGATTGAGTGTCTATTTACACCATATGATCCACCCTGTCTGTATTATCCACTCCCATTCTCAGTCAAGGCAGCACTGGGCAAACTTGGTGTCTGAATTAATTGGATCTGAGATTTCTAAGTATTGATTGAACATTCCTGTGAACATTGGATGGCATAGTTGAGATGCAATGCTTACTATAGACAGATCCATATCATTTCTAGATGATTATTCTAAAACACCAGTTTACAGACTCACTAAATTAGAATTATAATAAGGAAACTTATTATAGAACAGATTTCTAGCTTCTAACACTTACAATTTTCCCAGTTTGTTTGATAGGCAGCCACATGTACTGTGGTTTTAGATATCAAATCAGAAGTTACCTGAGACATATTCTCTGAGCCTTCACTTAGTGCAGTCATTTTTGCCTTATGCACCTTGGTGCAGTGTGTTTCTGTCCAGTTTGCAAGGACAGAAATTAGGCCAGTTTGTAACATAGGTGAAAATAAACTAGGAGCCTCAATAGTGGTCTGTTGAGTCACTCAAATAGAATCATCCAATGAGGCCCACTTAGAAATACCGAGATCCAAAGATAACTGCACAGAGAGATTGTGAGCTGAAGGCTAACAGTGTATACTGCACTTATATACACACTCTCATTGCCTTGTCTCTGGGAACCATGGACAAAATTGGCCATTCTTTTGGCCAGAACTACTGTTAATCATTGCTCAGGCTTTGCACTGCATAGTTCTGGGAACCATTTCACAGACTACCATATGAATTGCCTCCAACAGTTGTGCAATGCAGTGGTCCTTGAAAAAAAATGATTCATTGTTTTGAAAAGAAGGAGCCCACCACTGAGGAAGCAACCACAATGTTTTGGGATGAAATAGTAACAGAATTTAGTGAGATAATTTTCTTGTTATGCAGCTGGATCTCAAGCTGTACTCTCAGCACATGCAAACACACATGGACACACTACTTTCTGGTCCTCTCTCTCCCTTTCCCTCATCCAGGCTGATGTGCAACAATTTTCCTCAACACCTCTCTACCACAGATGGATTGGGAAATGCTAAAGCAAATTAGAAGTGGAGAGGTAGTTCATGGTAAGTGATTCCTAAACTGCAGGCTCATCCAGCATTTTGGAACTTTTTAATGAAAATCCTGATTGCCTTTATCTCCAGAGCCCTTTTGTTGAAGCCCAATCCCATGCAAATAAGCACGTTCATTTCATGCAACACAGCTCAGTTTATGCTTGTAGTTCTAAATGCCCCAGTTTATGAGAACAGCTCAGCTGGAAGTGCCTAGTACAAAAGAACATGCACAGCACAGCGACAGGGAGTGGTCATCAGCAACACAACAAAGTAAAGGAGCTGCAAAGGTACAGTAGCTAAAGGAGGATGAGCTTTCCTGATTTCAGTTCAAACGAAGTCTCTTGCATCTACAGTCCGCTGGTTTGGCATGGTGTTTTCTCTTGGCTCTAAGACATTGTTACATTCAAAGTAAATCAGATAAATTTCCAAGCTCATCCGACATCAGGGGTTGGAATGTTCCCTCAATTACAATCCTTCCCTCAAAACCAGTCCTAAGCTTTTGTATTTGTTTTTTTAAGTGATTGCATAGCCCTGAAATGTGAATTTCCTCCGATCTCTTTCACTTTGCAAACTCCAAAACCATTAGACCAATAAGTTAAAACTCAGGGGAGACTGACTGTTAGCTAAGGCTTCAGACATGCAAAGCGCACAACCCTGAGGGACAGCAGCATCTGGGACAGGAGGCTCCCTTTACTTCACATGAGGATGATGAGTTTTACAAAGCAAACACAGAAAACTAGTTCCTGAGATTGGATACTCAGTATGAGACTCAAGGGTTGAGCGAGGACCCAGACTAGGGAGCCACCTGTTCCTCTAGCTTGCGTACATTTATGTCACACCACCTCAAGCCACTCACAGTTTGCTTACCTGCTCATTGTTGCTCTCCCACCATTCCCCATACTCCCTTTGGGGGTGAAACACTCTATTTCCGACTTGTGCTGGGCCAGTCTCCTGTCTTTGTACCTGGTAAGCATGAACAAGGACAGGAGCAAACAGAAAGGTGTGATTGTGTGCTTTAACTGCCAGGCTGAGGAGGAGCCGTGACCACAGAGAGGGTAACCTCATGCCAAAACAGGCATTCTTTCTTCTCAGCGCATTGATTGACCTGTGGTCTGATTTGATACTTGCGATGGCATATAGAAAAAATTGAACATGACTTTAATATCTCTGAGTGAAACCACATGTAATTCATCCCTTTTTTCATTTCTGATTAATCTGTGAATTCATCATATCTAATAAGCAATTATAAAAGGATGCAAGTCTTAGCATGTAAAAAATGCATATTAATCATTACAACCAATTTAGTGCTTACCAAGTATCATGTACTGTGCTAGAACTTAAATTTAATAATGTCAACATGTAATGTAATAGAGGCTTTGCTATTATTTCCATACAATGGCTAAAGTAAAGGTTAAATAAACTGATCAAAGGCAAACAAATCTGATCTTTGAAAATAAAAGCAAAGTTTATAATCTATACTCTAGTCATTATAATGTATTTATTTCATTATCTGGGTTTTCAAAAGCTAAATTTTAGCACAATCAATCTTCACTGAGTGTTACTATGTCTGAATATTAGACACCTGCAGTACCAAAAGAGAGAAGATACATTACTTGGATATGAGAGGTTCTTGTACCTATTAAATTAAAGTCAGTATTGGGTTGCTTACATTTTGCGATGTGATCCAATAGCTTTTGTACTAGAACTAGCAGTTTGCCTCTCCTAGATGGTACTAAAGTATTTAAAATAAATAGGCCAGGCATAGTGGCATATGCTTATAATCCTAGCACTCAGAGGCTGAGGCAGAAAGATCACAAGTTCGAGCCTGTCCTAGGGAACTTAGTGTCATCTGTCTCAAAATAGAAAATTTAAAAAGGCTGGAAATGTACCTTAGTGTTAATGTGTTGGATTCATGTTTCAGTACTGCAAAAGAGAAAACAAAAGAAAGGAAAGGAAAGGCAGGGAAATGAAATGAAAGGAAGCGAAAAAGAAAAGAAAGAGAAAGGGAAGGAAAGAAAGAGAAAAGAAAGAAAGGTTGGTTGGGGGATCCCTAATACTATTCTTGTGTAAGGTACATCAAGATAAATCCTTATGTGTTAAAGACAGGTTTTTTTTTTTTAATTTAGAATATTTCATATGCTTTTGCTGAATAATCTGTTTGGTCAATTTAAATCTGTTTGTAGTTTGAAAAACACTAATTTTCCCCTTTGCTAAATTAAGAAACTGAGGCTGACTTTATCAAAATCACAAACCTAGTTATTAGAAAACAACTTTTCATAGAGCTTTCAAGGACCCATGACTGAGGCTTTATTACCTTTCCCCCCATAAACCTGAACCTGATGTGGTTCCAATTCATTTATGTTCCTGGTAATCAACAGACAATAAAATGAGTTACTGTTATATAACTTGGAATATAGTCACTTTTTACCTTTATTTTTATAATGTTTCAAAAGTAAAATAAAACATTGTAATAAAGTTGAAATAAGTATAGGACCTGATGGTGAAGGCTTCTTATTTTTTTCTATTTCTAAAATATTAAAAGTAGTATTTGAATAAAAATGGATCATCAAGCCCAAATGGATGCAATGGTTCACCATACAGTGGAAGTTAACTGAACATCTTATACATTCTAGACATTTGGCTTTGTTTTGGGTTATAGAGATAAATCTGTCAGTCCAGCCTTACAGAGCTCCATAAATGTAGGAGAAGGTAAGGATAAGAAACATGCAACCACATAACCTTAGAACTAGGCCATGAAGAATAGAAGAAAAAACTTGAAGACTTTAGTTACTAAAGCATCAGACCAAGCCAAATCAAGAAGGCTTCATTTCACCAAATAAAATACCTTAGAAAAGAATCCATTGTAAAGTACCCATGTAAATGACTACTTCTGTCTGTACAAATATGTTTTGTTTTTTCATGAATTGTATTGCAGAAAATGCTGCTCTGTAGCCTAAATGGAAATAGTATTAATGTAATAAGAAATTATTGGTGGTCAATAAACTTCGTTAAAAGGATGCCTAGTGTATTTTGAGTGGTTTTTACCAGTCTAATTATCAAATGAATCAATTCAATCCTTCATAAATTAGTTAAAAATACTTAACACACTTCATGCTTATAAGCTCCTCTGTCTCTGTCTCTTTCTCACAAATACACTCTGCCAGGTTATCTCCATTTGTGAAATATGAAAAAGATCTTAAACATCTTATTTTATTAAAACTTAACATCTTTTAGTAAGAGTTGGCACCAAAACCCACAAAATAAACACAAACAACCCCCCCTCCCACCCATGTTAGACACTGAGTTCAAGGTTATTTGCACTGATCATTTTCTTACAAACTACAAACTGATTTGTGCTCGGTTCTGCTTTGACAACTTGTGTTTATAGGACAGAACCTTGCCATGAAAATCTCTTACAAAAGTTTTATGAGATTTCAGAATGATTTGTTCTGGAATAAGTTGTGTTGGTATTCCCTGAAGATTTTTTCTTTTTACTTTGTTCAGAAAGCTTTAACTTCTCTTCACTGAGGTGTATGGGTCTGGATTTATGTGGTGAGACAATATAATATAATCTCACCAAAATGTTTGAGTTCAAAGGCTTCATTTGAACATTCACTGAATGTTCAATTACTGAGAGTTTTATATGGACTTTATGATCCAGAATGAATAAATGAGTCTAAAATGAGACAAAAGACTAGAATAAAATGGAGAAACTCATTGAATGAATGTTAGGTGGAATATCAGATGTTGGCAGTGATGCCCGAAGCTGGAAGGAAAGAAAATAGTGTAAGTTTGATATTGGAAATGAATATTTTATATGTGAGGGAGATTTGAGGAAATAATCACCAAAAGTAAGATGATAACACATAAGTCACTAGAACTGTGGAAAGAGAAGATATATAATAGTTTATCCTTTATATGGGCATTAAAGTTTCTCAGTAAAATAGCAGAACTTGGACTGACAGAAATTCTCTATTCAAGAGTAGTATTTATAAACAAAGTCAAAAGATGGAGGAAAAACTAGAGGTCATAAATGTCAAGAAGTCAGTTTTAGTGTGAGGATGTAGAATCAGATGGCCCCTCTTTCTGTATTCTGTAAAACAAATGATGGAGAAGAACAGTAACCTCACCTGAAAGGGGCGATATGGTTGAATTTGTACATTTGTCACTTCAGCCTTTACTCATTCTACTGGTTCCAGTCTCCATCATTTTGTAAAATTGTAAAAGATTCCTAAATACGTTCTTCTTTTGTCCTAATATATTAACGTCTCCCCGCCCAACCCAATCCAATCTAATCTCCACACAGCAGGCAAAATAGCAAAATAATCTTATAAAAATACAGTCCTTCATGCATCACCGCCTTTCTATTTAAAACTTTCAACTAGTTGCCCATCTTTCTGAGTAAATTCTATATTTTTTTTTGCTATACAGAAAAACTAACTCCTCCCCTTTTTCTCCTTTTCCTCCTCCCTCTCCCCTCATCTCATTCTTCTTCCTTTTCCTTTTCCTTCTCTCCCCCTTCTGCTCCTTCTCCTCCTCCTCAAAGAACTATGTAATTTCTCCCCTCTCTTACTGCCTCCCTGATCTCATGACCTCTTTTGCTTCCTTGGCCACTCTGATCATGTGGCTGGAGAACACCAACCATCTTACCACCAGCGTGGTATAGTGCTATAGTCAGGTGTCATTTGAGCTTCCCTCTTTCAAAATTGTTCTCAGATTTCCCTTTCTCAGTGCCTTCAGCCATGACCAACCATAGTCAGAAAGGTGATCTTCATCCCCTCTTCCTATTACAGTTTCCAGCTTTTTTCAGAAATATTTATACAACACAATTTATATTTTACTTATTTTATGTACTGTCTGCTTTCCTCATTGAAATCTTCTATGGGATTTAAGCTCTATGAAACTATAAATTTAGAAATGCTTTACTCAGTACTATTGTCCCAGTGCCTATGAAATAGCCAGACTTCTTATAGATGATAATATTTGTTGTATGAAGGTATGCACAGATGAATGAATATGAGGAGAATCAAGTTGTGAAGAAATTTTCATTCAGGAAGGGAAGAATATTATCAAGTTTATGTTAAGTAATCCTAGGCCTTTGAATAAAAGTTAGAATGCTCATGAGAGTAGAATTGGTGAAATTTGAGTTTTGGGAAAGTGAGAAAGCAAAATAACCAGTTTGGACAGTTCTGTAGTCTAGATGTTTGCTATCCCCAAAATTCATACATTGAAGTCCTAATCATTAAGGTAATAGTATTTAAGAAGCTGGACCTTTGGGAGATGATTAGCTATGATGGGAGAGCCCTCATCAATGGAATCCATGCCTTTAAAAAAGAGGCATCAGTGAGTTCTCATTCTCCTTCCACAACATGAAGACTCCAAAAAAGCACCCTCAATGAACCTTTAAGTGGACCTTAACCAGACACTGAAGTGCCAATTCCTTGGTTGTGGATTTTCAGCCCTCAGAACTGTGCAAAATAACTGATTGTGGTTCATAAGCCACCCAGTTTTGGGTAGTATTGTATCAGCCTACACATATTAAGACAAGGAAGGAGTTTATGGAGTTATCAAGAAACTAGAAAAAATGATTGACAAGCAGTGAAACTCTGAAATCAAGAAGCTCACACAGAAGATAGTATTTGTTTCCTTCAGGGAAATCTTAATTTTGGATAATGGCAATCATAAAGTGATAAGAGGAGCTGTGATATCATATAGATTTAAATAACATTCCAATATTATGGAAAAAAACCTTTTTGCTTATTATTTAATTTCTTCAAGAAACTCAGTAGGATAATTGATACCATCACTCTTCGAATAAGGAACTGTGGGTCAAAAAGTTTCCTATTTTGTCCCAGTGCCCATAGCTAGTAAGTCACACATGTGAGATGACTAGAAACCCGGTATTTTACCTCCAAATCTCATGTTCTTTATTAACACCTTACTTTTTTTCTTCATTGTGTGCTAATAGAAACACTTATAGAAACAGCCTGGTGACATATTTGAAAGATCAGAAAGGTCATTCATAAAGATAATAGTGTACTTAGTAGAGTTAGATTTGGACATAAAATAAACTTACCGTTTAAAGGTCAAACTTGACTATATCAGAGCTAAGTAGAATGAATCACCCTCCAGGCCCTCTGGTAACATGGAAACAGAATGCCCTTCTGCTGTCTGCCGTTCACACAGGAATACATCAAAACTGTGGAAGCTGGAAGAGGTATGGTTGAGAACTGATAGCTAGTGTTGGTGGGTAAGACACAGTGTGGCATTAAAGACAAAGAATGAGTGCTATAGGATTTCAACAGCTCCAAAATGTTGCCAGGAGAGCTGATTTCAGCTAAGTAAAAGTGAATAGCGGAAAGTGATGAAGACAGAAGGAAAGTCATAATGGACCTTCATAATGGAGAGAGTTAAAATGCTCACCCTTACAGTGTGACACTGCAAAGTAATTCCCTAATTTGAGTTCATTCCTCAAATTTGGATATATTTATATATAAGAAGTATTTGGGGATTATTGTGTAAATATTCCAGCAAAACTTATGGTCTCTGTATACATACAGAAGTATTTTACTCAGAAGTGCCGACTTGATTCACCCAACAATTTCTTATTAAACATTTTGAGCATTATTAATAGCCCTATAAAATAATGTCAGAAGCAAAAATAAAGTTTGAAAGTATTTCCTGTCAAGGAATTATTACACTGTGCTCTATGAATATAAAGGAAAGTTGAAGTTGACAGGTGGGGAAGCAATGCGAATAAGCAATTAAAATGTAAAGAATCAGCTATAATGACTAATTCTATTCATAGGAATTTATTCTAGGGAAATAATTCAACAGACACTCAAAGGTTTCTGCACAAAGATTTCTCCTTTCAGTATTATAGAAAATGACAAAAACTGGCAGAACAAGCAACTAACCAGTGGAGAATAGATTAATACTTTACAGCATAGCAATATTATGGGAATGTGATGTTTTGTATTGAGTAACAATTTTCATTTATCTTGCAGAAAGTTCCCCAAGGATGTATTTTACTCTCACTTATGAGAAGGTGTTTACAGATATGAATCATTTTATGTTATTAACTCTTCTTTGTGTACTTTCCCCCTACCTTTTTATTTGTTACATCATCAGTATTATTCTAGGAAGATACAGAGTTTGAAATGATATTCAGGTGCTTTAGAAGTTTACACAACATCCTCAATAGGGAAAATGTTTCAGGGAGGAATACAATGTTGAGTGATGGAAGGAACTTCATAGGCAAATAAGATCAGCCACAAGGAACATTTCAGTAAAGCATTAAAGTTTCTGACACTTTACAGTTAAATCATTCCTAAAACAGGTGAGTTATTTTCCAAAAGGAATTTCTTTTACATTTTTGTACATGAACAATTTCAAAGGTCTTGAAGTCAGATGAAACTGGGTAATAATGACAATAAGAGAAATTGTTTACAAAACAATTGTCATATACTAGACACTGTTCTAAAGAACATATCTGAATTTTCTAATTTAACCATTAGGTATTATTACTACTCCCTGTTTTACTAAGGAAGAAGAACTGAGCTATAGGGAAATTACATATTGTTACCCAGGGCCACCAGATTGGTTAATAATGGTGTTTAGTTCTTATCTCAGGAATGCTATCTACAGACATTATTTATTTCTTCTATTGGGCCTACTTCTGTCTTTAAGTGGCCTAAGAGGCACTGGTCTATTTTTTCAAACATTTTCATTCTTTTTTTTACAATCTCTTTGGTTTGAGCTACCAACTTTGTGCTCCTGAGCCTTTTTACCCTAATGAGTGGTAAACCTAGCGGTCCTATGTGCTGACCTTTGTTGTAATTTGTATTTACAACTTGATTTTCTCTCTGAAGACAAACAGACTTCAAACTTTACACTTCACTATGAAAACGGATTTGTTCTGAAGCTGGTAGAGAATCAGGGTCCCTCAATCACCATGGCCTCTTGCAGGTTCTCACTCCTATTTTCATATTATTATGCTGCAGCTTTCTTAAAACATCTCAAATTATATGAACTTCAGGTTGCATAAAGCCTGGTACACAATGACATGTGAAGGGCCACCTGGATGACTCCACTTGAATAAAGAGCAACTGTCTTCATTTTGGCTAAACCCAGTCCTGTCTCCATGAACTGACATGTACAGAGCTGGCTAGGCCATTTCTTTATCCATTCAATTGATGTTAAGCAATGTAAAAAGGGCTGTCTAAAGTGTTGATGCATAATCTTTGAAGCTAAGAGATGGTTGCTGTTTCCTCATCCTGTGGCTCCCAAAAAGATGGTCAAATCCAGACGGTATGAAGAGCCACTGTCTGTGCCTGTCAACTGGATAAGCCTTGAGATAAGAGGCTATGACTTTTCAGGTCAGAAAAATTTACACATCAGAACTGAAGCACTGACTCCAAAACATTAGATACAACCTGAATTGTATTATGAAGATTACTCTTTCTGCATATCCTTCCCTCTGCTTATTGCAGAGGTGATCGATCGCAGGCCACCTGTGAAGCCCAGTTCAGAGCACTCACATACTTCCTACCTTTCTTACAGTCACTCATCCCAAAGACACTCCCTTCTTAATTCCCAGTTAATAAAATCTGGGTTGGGCCCTGGATCAAGGCATTGTTCTGGTGAACCAGATTTTGGCTGGATTAAAGACCTCCTTGGCTCCCCTTAACTACAAATATGTCTTAGTGTCTATTCTTCCCATGAGTTGCACTGGAAGTGATAGATGGCAATTAATTTATAGGAGTTTCAATAACTTTTCTATGAGGTTACAAATGCAAACTTCCCAGACTAAGATGATGGGGCAGGGCTCTCTATATTGGCATATTACTCAGCCATACAAGAAATGGATTTTTTTCATTTCCTACAAGATAGGGGAGTTATACAGTACATTAAGCAAAATAAGGCATAAAAAGAATTACTGCCTGTGCCCACTTATATGTAGAAGCTAATATGTTTGTCTAATAGAAGGAGAATAACCAGAATCTGGAAACAGTTCAAGGGAGAGAAGTATGGAGAACAAATTGTCAACAGGAATAGAGGCATAGTTGTATAGAAGGAATAACTTTTAATGTTCTGTAGCCCAGGAAAGTAAGTGTATTGCAAATATGTAGTAGAAAAGATTCTAAATATCCCCAACACAAAGAAATGATAAATGTATTAGGTAATGGATATATGGATATGTATATTATCCTACTTTTATCATTATACATTATATACATATATTGAAATATCATACAGTATTTCCTAAATACATACAGTTAAAACTAAAAACAAGAAAGAAGGGCTGGAGATACAGCTCAGTGGCTCAGTGCCTGCCTGGCAAGTGCAAGGCCCTGAGTTCAGTTTCCAGTACCTGCAAAATCAAAAAACAAATAAAAAAATCTAGGGGCTTGGAATTTAGCTCAGTGGCATAAGCACCTGCCTGCCAAGCTTGAGGTTGTAAGTTCAATCCCTAGTTAAAAAAAAAAGAAACAAACAAAAATCCTGAACTACCTGTGCTTCCCGAGATTTACCTGTCACCTCTCTAGAGAATCAGAAGCTGGTTATACCATATTATGTTTGCTGAGTAGATTGATTATACAGTCTCAGTTATAACTTCCTAATCTGCAACATTAAATATTAGAGATCTGGTAAGATAATTTATATTTATATAAAATTCTTGACTAATAAATTGTTGATAATGTTACTTTCATACCTGCCACTTTCTTCTTTATTAATAAATTTTATAACCCAGAAGTTTTTTTTTTCCACAGATAATAGCTCAGACAAAATATTTTGTCCTGTTTCACCATGTCTCTTTGTAAAACCATGAGTCCTCATGAGTGACAGGGCTGGTATAATTATTAAATCTTGTACGTT
The DNA here is from genome assembly GCA_004027455.1 of Hydrochoerus hydrochaeris. Lineage (NCBI taxonomy): Eukaryota > Metazoa > Chordata > Mammalia > Rodentia > Hydrochaeridae > Hydrochoerus > Hydrochoerus hydrochaeris. Next base: position 12,336 of record PVLA01014840.1, read on the forward strand.
AGTTAATCTTTGGCTTTTGCCCATTCTAGACCAACCACATATGATCTTCTTGGTCCCATGCACCTCATTTACACCGCTGTGATCTGTGCTGTATTTGAAAATAGTACAGACAGTAGATTCTTTTCTATTTCATCTCGGCCTGTCTTACCTGTCAATCTCTTATAGAATCCTATTCTCTTCTTTCATAACACTTAACACAAATCGGAGCTAGACCCATGTTTGATTCTCAGTTCATTATCTGTCCTTCTTAGTGGACTAAACTTCACAGGGACCGGAAAATGTCTGTTTTAATAAGCACCTGACACAAGGAGCTCAGCAAATGGTTTTGCATGAATGCAGCTGTGAACATGGTAAAAAGAAGTAACACAGAGGGCAATATTTATCCAAATCTAAGTCCACCTAATTTGACATTTGTGCACAGGATTCTTTCATAAGTTTTTATCTCACTCCAGGTGCTCTGTTGGCCACTCTGCTTCTTCCTGTAGTCCACTTTCTCTGCTTTTGGTGCCCTTTTACTTCCTCTTGTCTTAGGTCCACACCTAACACTTGCCCTTGTGTTTTTCACCACTCTCTTTCTGGACTACTAAGGAAAAATTAAAGAAAAAGTGTTTTATAATTTTCAGTACAAACACAAGTGTTACAAAAAGTCAATGGAGTGAAAAGATACGACTTCCTTTTCCAGTTGCTCTTCTTTACTGTCTCAATTACTAGCAGAACTAAAGGTCTTAGCTTTCTCCTTCAGTTCTAGAAAGAAGGCAGGGTGTGGAAAGTGGTAGTAAAGGAAAACTGTGGAGAAGTTCACTGCCTTGCTCATGATCCACAAATAAAGCACTGTAACCTTCCTGAAGCCAGAGACATCACATAGACCCTAGAAACTGTTACAATCACTGGATCCTGCTAAGCTCCAGTAAAAACATATGCAGAGTGAGAGAATAAATGAATCTGAAGATAAAGATGAATTATTTCAGGGAATCACCATAGCAGTCAAAGGAGAGGAGATACCGCAATCAAGATTCCTTCCATCCGGCTGTCTTCCTTTGAGGCTTTTCCTGTCCCCTCTCATACTATGAATTATCTTCTTTTTGTGTGCCATCAATGTCCTCTATGAAGACTTAAAGCACCTACCATTCTCTACTGACAGTTTTTGTTTACATCTCTGTCTCTACTATAAGAAGAGGAATTATCTGGGAAAGAACAGTAATTCATTTATTTTCATATCTCTCATTCTTAAAATATCATCTATGATGACAGGAAATAAGGTGGATAATGCATTTCCTCAGCAAATGCTACCTATTTATTATTGATGCTGGGGTAATAGATAACATTCACTGAGCAGAGAACCCTGCTGTCCTTCAACTGACAGCTGGACAGGTATTCTTTTTTCTAGCCCACTTGTTTTTGATACCTGGTATGCACCGTAGAGGGTTTTTTTTGTTTTTATCGTTTGTATTACTTACCTTCTCGAATCCTTTGATTTGTTCCATTCTCCATAAATGAGTGTGTTGCCCTCTGGTCTCCTTTTGTGAAACTGCCTAAGCCTGGCTCTGGTGCTTCTGCCCCTCTGTTGAGGCTCTGCTGCCCTCTAGGGGTCGAGCAGTCCATCTGCACCGGGCAGCACAGCCCTACTGTAGGTGTGTCATGCTCTTTCTCGGCAGGACTACCATATCCCCCAGATCCTTTTCCTGTGCCTGTGGTCAGTCCCCAGTTTAGAAACCTGTGGCCATGTAATGCAGTCTGTTCATAAACATGAAACATAAATAAGTGAGCTGTCAAGAAGGGAAACCTTTCACAGATAGAGATTTGGAGCTGGCTTCCAGGGAGTTGTAGCGATCTTGTTACCAACAGGATTCCTAGCTATGAGTCTTCTGTCTGCATCTGGGACACTCATACATTATATCAAAGTTTATGCAATGGGATTCCAGCAGGCAACAATGAGACTGCTCTATCTCCGTAACAAGCAGTGACTTCTGTCTTTACCTGGACTTTGGGAGATGACTTTCTCAAAGAGATGAAGCCTGATTTTGCTTTTTGCTAAACCCCAGTAGACAGCTGGTTACATATCAAGTGATGAACTCTTAACTGTCTAATTTGTTTTCTGTTAACTACGAATCGTTGACCTTGTGTAGAATTTTAAAACACTATCTGTGATATATAAGGATCACTGATCACCTGTGTGTCAGGTCATAATTACCATTCAGAAATTCTTTGACTAGTTCTCAGACTTCCCTTTATTTATGTAATCTCAAACTTCCTTTTGTTCACCTATCTCTGGACTCTGACCTTGGCTGTCCCAAATGGGTCTTCAAAAACCAAAATCTTCTCATTTTCACATCAGTTTTTCTAACAGTTTCTTAGACTTGTACACACAGATGTTGCTTAGAAATCTTACATTTAATATTGCCAACCAATTACACTTTTCTTCAGATTTGTTCTCCTTTACCAAGCTCCAAACCCCAGATGTTTTGCTCCTTAACTCCTGTCATCCTCAAATGCAAGTGGCTCTTCCTAACTGTATCCTTTTATTTATTTTAGTCTCTTCTCTGAGACCATAGGACATATTATTAACATAGCCAAACTCAATTCTTGGTTTTCCCTTTCAAATATCTCCTTGACAAGGCTGAATTCCATTGCTCCAAATCCTCCCACTGCCACACAAAAAATGCCTAGGTTTCATGTTTTATTTTTCCCCCTGTCCTTTGTATACAATTGCTATCAGTCATTAAGTCCTATCACTGTACTTTCTAGTTGAAGGCATCACAGTTTGTCGACATGTCAGATGTTCCCGGTCTATTTTTGCCACTATATATTCTCTCTCATGTATAGAAACCAGAAAATTCTCTTTGACATATTAATTTTACCTTATAAGTCCTTTTAACTTATCAACTTACTGTTAACTTTCTTGTTACATTGTACATTTAAAACAAAATACAAAATTTGTACTTTAGCATGATAATAAAATATTAGTCAATATTTTTCTCTTACCATTTTTTTATTTTACTCCACAAACAATTGTTTATGCTCTAAAATGACACTACTGTGCCACCTTCTTTTCAGTGAATCTTCTTCTGCTTACAATATTTATCCTTTATTTTTCAGATCTATGTCATATTTCTCACTTTCTTCTCTCTTCAATTTATTCAAAGAAGCTGTTCATTATATTACATCCAAAATACCTAAAATTGTCTCCAATCTACCTTACTCTAGAATCTTGTGCTTTATTTTTTAATAGTGGCTATGTTATATATTTATTTTATGCCATTGCCTCTTGCTAAACCTGAATTTCTGTAGAAGTTGAGATTTTGTTTTATTCACCACATTATCCATAAGACTTGTTTGCTGGTACATGACATATTCTCAGTGAAAAGTTCCAGATGCACTTGTGAACATAGTCAGAATATTAAAATATTCCAGAATCACCTTATGTTCCATTACAGTGATATTTGCATTATATTCAATGAGAACACACACACACACATTTATATATGTTATATGAAAAGGTGTATGTATACATACTTGTGTCTGTTTGTATAATTTGGTTAGAATTTGGATAAATGGAACGTCTTATTTTTAGGAAGCTGCTCCAATAAAAGATCTATGCTACAGCATTCAAAATTGAGGAAGGATATTTTTCCATATGCCACAGCGAATTTATAAAAGTTGAAAGCATATAAGAAATTTTAAAATTACAAGTATTACAAGGATAAGACATCATATACATCATAATATCTTGAAGGCTGTGTGTGTGTGTGTACATAGCCATAACCATTGCAGTGAGTGGGAAAGTCATGAATATAGCATATGCATATTTTTTAACTGTAGACTACACAGTGAAGGAAAATTCTGTAAATGGAATGAGTAAGACAACTGGAGATGAGTTTCAGACTTTGCAAGTACTTCGTGACAACAGCAATGTAGCATAACTCTTTTAAGGTTCATTGATACAACACCTTGATTTATGAGTAAGATTTATGATTAAGGGGAACATGAGATAAAATTTAAAAGGCAAAAAAGTTGAACTGAAGATACTGAGGGGTTTTGAATCCTCAGAAATTTATTTTTCAGCAAAAGGGGGGACACACTGGATATTTTTTACTTTGTTAGGTATATAGATTTTTTTGCTCTTGTGAAATACAGACAATTCAGAGATACAAGGATAAGGTGTTTGATTGTATAGGAGTTATGAAAGTAAAAGTTAAGATTAAAAAGTCAAAACTTAAAAATTCTCAGTAGCATCAACTATTTGATTGAATATTGGTGAAATTGAAGACAAGGAAAAATTAAGCATGGCTTGTCTTTGAAAGTGGAAAGTAGAAGAACTTGTTTTAATTAACAGAATCATGAGAAGAAACTATTCCTGAAATGTTTGACATACTGAAGAACAAGTTCAGGTATATTGGGGTTGAGGTGATGCCAGGTATGAAAATAGAACTATTCAGTAATCCTTTGTAGACCACAGATAGAGACCAAGAAAAGACAAAAGATGATAACTGAGAGAGTAATGATGGTTGAGTTTGCCAATGGCAAAAGAGTATAAGATGCCAAGGACCATTAATTGACTGTAGAGAGCACCTATAGTTAGATATCTACAAGTGGCTACTCTTTGGCACCTGCCTTAACCTTTGTTAAAATATCTAAATATCTCGAACACTCCTAACTTATCCTTCTTTTGAATACTCCTTTGTGAGTTTCCTTACTAGATCACTGAGAGTTAGAATTCTATCATAAAATCTATTATTTCAACTTGAGTAGCTCTTTTCACAATAACAGGGACATATTTTTCAGCGAAGGAAGAATGGAGAGTATAATGAAACATAGTGGAAAGACCATGAAGAATGGGCTGACGAACATGAGTTCAAATCATCTCAGTCATAATTGAAGAGTACAATCCTGGAGAACTTATTTTATCTCTCTGAGCCTCAGTTTCCAGTTATAAACATCAGTACACATTGGGGTTAGTGTTGTTGCACAAAGTGAATAACGTAATAGCACCAAGTCCTTTGAAGGAACTTGATAAATATTTGTTCTCCTCGTTTTTTTCCAGTACAGTTATAGTTCTATGCCTACCAACTGATGAATGTACAGTAGCTGTGAAATGACTTGTGCATAGGTGGAGGCTGGTGGGAGGGAGACCACAGAATGAAACAGAAAGAGGTTGGCCAAGTGACTGAGGAAAGGTATTGTTATTTTAGTCAAGAAGCTGGAGAAAGAATAGTCTTAGTTTCTCCTTTACTTTTCTATTTATACCTAAGGACGAAAGCTTGATGGAAGGAAAAGAGTTGTCAACTCACAGAATTCCCCTGCAGCATAATTTTCTTTCTTATGAAAATTTATGTTCTGAAAAAGATATATCTTGCATGCCCTAGATATGTTGCAGCAAAACCACTTTCAAGCAGGAGCAATTTAAATATTTCTTAAAACAGTATTTTTAAAAAAACACTTAGTTTACTACACAATGTCATCAATTAATAAAAAAACAGTTTTTTTGTTTTTTGTTTTTGTTTTTTTATCGGTATCGGGGATCAAACTCACGATTGTGTGCTTGCAAGGCAGGCACTTATGCCACTGAGCTAAATCCCCGGCCCCAGTAAAAAATATTGTAATAAAATTCAAATAATAACAAGTGATTCCACTAATACCACATAGAGATTAAAATTCTCTGTAACTATAGAATTCAGGAATACCGATTCGTTATATAAATGGATTGTTTTATGTGCAACTCATCAAATTCATCCAGACTTCATCTTATGTACAGCCACAAATGTATTTTGATTATTGCAGAGCAAAACTAATCAATTAATTATTTATAAACGTTTCTTCTGCCAAAGTAAAACAGCTTAGGTATATCACCCATAACACTATAACCCACCAAATCTGAATCTTCTTTGCATTTACTTTGTATAAGAAAGAAATGTATTTACATGATATAATATCATGCAGTGGTAAGCAAGACTTAGGAGGTTGACCAACTCTCTCGAAAAATAAACTACTATTGAGTGCAGATTTACCAGTAAGGGAGGAGCTAGGTAAGGCTTCATGAGAGACACTAGAGGAGACACTATGTTAGCTGCTGGTGATTGAAGGTTAGAAGCCAGTGCCTGTAAGAAGTTTATAATTTAGCAAAGATAAAAAGATACCATATGCATGAAAGCTAATCATCCTAATTTGTTCATTATATATTAAAAACATATATCAAATTATCCAATGTATTCGATAACTATGTTCAGTACAATGCATAAGTTAAACATGTTTTTGAGACTGGATCTCAAGAGGTTCTTTTTGAACTGTTGGATTCAAGTGATCCTCCTGTCTCTTCACCCTCCCGTGTAGCTAAGGACATGGAGCATGATGGAGCTAAGAGAAAAATATGTAATATATCAATGACCGATGATTTCTTCATGTTATTTTTCATTTCTACCCTTTTTTATGTTTTGCTTTTTAAAAAAATAAAAAACAAATAAAAAACCCTGATCAGTTCCCTGGAAATCCAAATGTAAATATAGTTTATAAAAAAGTGTAACATTTGGGTTAGAAATTGGAGGGCAAGAAAGTAATTTCTAGGTAAAAGGCAGGTAAGTACAACCATTAGATGCAGGAAAAAACAATATGTACATAGAAACATACCAAAAAGCTCTCAGCTTGGAGTATTTAGAGAACCTTGCAGTTTGGCACTGTGGTACAGTGTATGTTTGAGTTTAGTTGGAGGAAGACCAGCTGTTGGGACATTGGGACACTGGCGAGGTAGATTGGTAGTCGTACTCAAGGCAGAGAATGTGAAGTCATCAAGGCGCCAGTCACTAAGGCTTTGCGAGCCTGTGCAGAAGTTTTGTAATTTTATGTTTTAAGACACTTACAGTCATTGAAGTTAATTTAAATGTTGAATAATGTGATCTAAATCGTGCTATAGGAAGATAAGTCTGAAGGCTGTTGGGACAGAGTGGTACACCAAGAACAGAGGTTTAGGATATTAGTTCCATAATTCTCATGATACATCAACAAGAATGCAAACTATCCGAAAAGCAAGTCTGGGAAATGAACCGATATGAGCGGTTTGGGATGTAAAATGTCAAGGATGAAGCAGGTTTAGTTAGTTTGAAGTTGCAGCTTTTATTTGGGGAGAAAATAAAAGAAGGCTTCAATGCCAAGTTCTGCAGAGGTAATAATGAAATCATTATTTAATTTCATGCTCAAAATTATATTTTCCTTACACATTAAAGTGATCCATATGGTCAAATACAGTTCCTTCTAAAACTTAACTTGAATACTTACCTAAATTGAGCGCTTAAGATATAACTGTTGAATTAGTATACCTACTTCTAAAATATATCTTTCACAATCTAACATATTTGCAAATGAGTAATGTTAGAAATAGTATTCACATGTAAAAAGAAAATAAACCCCGAGGGATAAAAGAAAACCACATACTAAATATGTGTCTATTCTTAGGAAACATGTTGCATTCTTTTTATCAGTATTGTTCAAGTCATTGTTTGTCTGTATTAGGCAGACACTTCAGCAGAGAATCCAAATGTTCTTCTCATGTATATTTGCTGTCATGACTAAGCCACGTCATTTTTGGACTTTAGCTGGATCATAATAGAGATGTGTATTCTGGACAGTGGCTTTAAGCTTTAAAGAAAGATAAAATAGTAAGGGAATAAGCTTGAACAAAATAGAATGGGGCAATAGATAATCTTTTATATTGGCAAGAGACCCAACCTTTTCTTTTGTAGCTTCTACTGTTTAAACTTTTGGCTGGATTACCTAGAGGTTAATTTTAAGTATACTAATAGTTTAAGGACTCTCTCTTTCTCTTCTTCATCTCCTTATCATTTAACTCCTACTAGCAGACACTAACTTCTTCCTACTTCCACTGAGCTCTTAGGTACAAAATGTTACATACTAGCTCATTCATTTTTATGTGTGGTAAAAGGTTATTTCCCTTTTTTTGTTTTGTTTCCCTCTAAAAATGATGCTACTAACCATGTCACAGGGTAGACTGGATTTTTATTCTTAAGTCAAGCTTTAGCCTCATGGATTAGTGGATTTTAGAGTTAAAATTCTTAAATTCACACACTAAATTTAAGTCCTACTTGAGCTATTCACTACCTTGGGAAAATTCTTTCATTTCTCTAATCTTTAATATAGTCATCTATAAAGAGCTGTAACACAACCTCCTTTTAGGGCTAATATAAGAAGTAAATAATGTTGAACAGATTGTGTGCATCATCAGAAAATAGAAGATCTAAGTAGTAGTTAGTTTGGTTTTGAAGAATGAATACTAGAAGTGTAATCTAATGAATTTGGAAACATTTCTGGCATCAAAAATGAAAGATAGGAAACAATGCTGATTTTTTTCCTAGCTTGTACATTCACATCATTTTTACAGTTATGGAAATGTGATGTCAGTGATGAAGAGAAAACAACTAGATAAATGTGGAAGTTTGTATTAGGAAGTTTCATCAGTTTGTAATCAGCACATCAACTATTTGTACTGTTACTATAAAAATATGCCTCTGGCTGCTTACGTAAAGCACTCTTATGGAAACCCACAGTCTGAGTCCATCGCCGGTTCCACAAGGACTGAGTGCATCTTGAGTAGAGTGCTGGAGCTGCCCAGAGAATCCACTTGCCTCCTATTGTCTAGGAAAGAGATCTTGCCTGCTGACTGCTAGGTCTGCAGGGGATACTGTGGTGTGGAAGGATGAAAGGAGGATAGAAAGAGAGGGTCTGTAAACAGTTGACACATAAAGTCTAGTTCTTCACTAACATTGCTAAGGATGGCTAGAAATGCCCTGGAGTTTAAAGGCTGTCTGCTCCTTTCAGCCGACAACTTGCCGTCTGTCTGCCACTTTTCTCCCTGGAGATACAGTCACAAAGCAGTGTCTGCACAGTGAATACGATTAAATGAAAGCCTCTGGAAATGTCCATGGGAAATTAGATAACATGTGCTTTGATGCAGAGATTTGGTGTTTGAAGGTGAAAAAGACAAGTAAGAAATCAGAAGTCTGCATCTGCTTAGATCCAATACAGCACATTAGCATGCTGCTAATGTGGCTTTATAAGTTCTGCATGGAAGTCAGTTTGCTCAGTTTTTCTCACATACCATCAGACATTTCAAAATAAAAAATCAAAAAACAAACAAACAAAAACTTTTAGACTAAAACAGGTCCTAAAGTTAAGCTTCTGTTGTGAAGGAATGTTAAAATAGTTTTTCTTATATTTTCATTAATTAATCAATGAAAGTGAAAAGTGCATACTAGTCTATTTGGGATGGAACATTTAGTTCTCATATTGTTGTCTCTGGCAGGCACTAGCTCTATGCATGGAGGAGAACACCCAACTCTTACCCTGGACCATTTCTAGCAATGGAGTGCACACTGAGTTATACACAGTATCTGGATGGCCCTTGACAGAAGTGCCCACAGTTCACTCTGAACCCTGGTTTCTTTTATTTCTGCACCTTTTGTGCAATGCCATGATGTATAGCCCTGAATCAGAGCACACTACCTGGGTACCTAACTTCTACCAACTGGGAAAGTGTTATCCTGTTTTCTTCAGATGCTGATCAAGACCTTGGTGGGCTCCAGAGTGAAGATGGCAGGATACAGCATGAGGGGATGCTAAGATAGATAGTGAATTAGTACATCTTTGTTTTCAGTGGTATCTCACAGAATATATGTGCTGAGGTTGAGTCATGAACACAATGGTTTTCTGTGATACATAGGAGTTCTGGGTGAGAAAACCAAGATCACTTCACTTTGTCTTTTACCTGACCCAAGATAGAAGGTTGTAATCAGGATAGGATCATTCATTTAAGCTCCAGATACAGCATGTATTAGTTTTGTACTGAAGCTGTAACAAATGACCACAAACTTAGTGACTAAAAAAATTAATTATTTACAGTTCTGGAGCAGTAAAGTCTGAAATTACTGTCACTGGGCTAAAATCATGGTGTAAGTAGGGATGCTTCCCTTCTGGAGGCTTTAGGGAAAATCCATTTTCTTGCTCTTCCAGGTACTACTGGCTGTTTTCCTTTCTTAGTTTCTAGGCACTTCCTCCATTTTTAAAGCCAGAAAAATAGCATTTACAAATCTCTCTCTGCTCTGAGTCTTTGAAGCCCTTCTATAAAGATATTGAGAATTAAATTGGGCCCACAATTTAAGAGTATTTTCCTATCTGAGTATCCTTAACATATGTGCTAAGTCCTTTTTGCCATATTAGTTAATATATATTCATACGTGTATAGAATAGAATGGGGTCATATTTGAGACCATTATTCTGGCTTCTTCTGAAATATCTTATATGGATATTATTCTATTCTATTACCTCTCTTGTTCTACTTATGCCATCTAGGACTTACTTTGTTCATAAGCTTTGTTTGCTTGATTATGGTTTTGTTTTTATGGTGCCATTATATGATGACCATGTACTGAAATTCTAACTAAATGACATCCCAAGCCTTCTTCATTTCCCTGGTAGACATGTTCCTCCATCTGACAATGATGAAGCTGTTTATTTGGACCTAAATGTAGAGAGATAACAGCTGATCTCCTGGATTGGACCTTGACTCCAATGAGACAGAATGTATGCTTGTCAGCCAGAAGGGAAAAATTGGATGAATATTTTATATTCATTTCTGAAACTCTTATGAAATTTATGAAATGAGTAGACTGGAAAGAATGTTTAATAATCCAACCATTAGTAAACCTATTAAAATCAAAATGTTATATTCTTAGATGGGAAAGTGATGTCCTATTGTCTGTTAAACACAAGCCTCAATATAAAACAAACAAGGAGGAAACAACCACTTTTTCTGTTCCCACTTAAAAAACTGTCTGTCTTGCTACTGTGGAAAGTACTTGGTGTTTGAATTCAGATGACCCTGGATTTAATCTCCTTCTTGCCCCTTATCAGCTGTGTAATCTTTAACAGATCTTTTAACCTCTTCGGCTTCAATTTTCTTTCTATTAACACAAAGAGAATAATAATATCTGATTCACATGGTTGTTGTGAGCTTAGTGTATGAAAGTCTATGGTTCTGAACAGAAAGCTATGATGTGATTTTCATACCCACAGCACAAGTATTGCTCAGGAGTTTGTTAGGAATGCAAATTCTATAACCTCACCCAGACCCACTAAATCAGAAACCTTAGGGTGAGAAACTTGATTCCATACAATTATGTTGTATAAAACATATGGAATAGTGTCTCATACTTGGTCTCAGACAAAGTTACCAAATGCTGGTTATAATTATTCTTTTCTCTTGGAGCTTTACTGTATTCACCATGCTTTGTTTTCTTTCAGTTATTATTTGTTTTGGATGAGCAAGGTCAGTAACAGATTTGTGTTTGCTCATCAAGTCATATTTTTTTTTCTCACATGAAAAAAATCACATGAACAAAGAACAAAAACAGGATTATCAGCTGGCATTTAAGGCTATGCTTCTTTAACTCCTCAGAGCAGGTTTCATGCTCACCTCTGCTGCCTGGAGTATGCTCTGGTGATGGTAGAGAATCGGACCCAAAAGCTGGCTTGTGCACATGAGAGATGCTGTGACTATGCAGTTGTTTTTTTTTTGTTCTTTGGGTAAATGTAAGTGAACAACACGTGAATATATATTTGCTTCAACAAAGAGAATTTCATATTATGTGACACATAAAATTTACCACAATGATTGGTCATTTAATTTCTACATAATTAAGTAAAAATGAACCTACATGTTCTAAGCCAAGTTAAAAATCATTTTTTATGAAGACATGTAAATGCACTGACAAAACCACAATGGGAAAGAGAGAGAACTTGAAAGCATCATTAAACTGAAAAAAGCTTGAGTGCAACGAAAGAACTCCCATAGAATTTTTTAAACTACCACCTAAGAATAAAATGGAAATCTGGAGGACCATGTGCAACCAGGAAATAAAAATGATTCAACAACAAGCCTTGTACAATTTCCAAAGTCAAATATTCCGATTTCAGTAACTTTCTCAAAGACTGAAATCATGTGACCTCTTTTTACATTATGTCACCAAAACTGCAGAGTAGGTAGATTCAAAATAAGATGACTCCATTGTTATAAGAAGGGAAATGATATCTCATGGATATGGACTTTGAGATATACTCAGTATTGTGATCCTATGGCTCTGTGAGATAGGTATTATTGTCCTTGTGTTGCAGAGGCTCAAAGAACTCAAGTGCTTCTTCTGGGGTCCTAAATTGTCAGCAATAGAGTCAAGATTAGAATATATGGCTTTTGAGTCTGGACTCAATTCCCTGCAGCACACTTCCACCAAGTTTTATTTTGAAGACACTGACAGTCCAGCTTGTTCTATGATGGCACTTTGGACAATCTGGCTGTATTCTAAAAACATGTTGCCTTTAGGGTACTTTGTCTGAGACTAAAAATCAGTATCACAGTATGGTGAAAATACATTCACCCTGACCTTATTATAACATTAAAAGGGGGTACATATTTGAGAAAATGAGGTAATCAGGAAGACAGTACTCAAAGACAAGTATTGTATCTGAGAGCTTTGTTACATACAGACTTGGTTTGCATTCTAAATTTTGGTTCCACCATTTATTAGCTCACTAACTAGGGTTTGCTTCATTACTGTGTTTCTGCTACTAGTTTTTTCTTAGCTATAGACAAAGACAGTACTTTCAATTATGCTGTAGCATGTCAATTTTATGTCAGTTAAGAATAATCTAAAAATATTATGTGAAAATTCAGTGAGGTGCAATTATCATAGAATTACAATTACATAGTTACTATTACAATTATCATAGTTACTAAATAAGTGCTTATCGCATAAAAGATGAAGCAAACCATTACTAACATTACAATAAAAGCACAAATTATTATTTTTCCTTCTTCAGCAGAAACATAGTACAAAGGGCAGATCAGTTTTAATTGGGAATGGCATTGAGAGGCATCTATCTGGTGTTGGGGAGGTGGCTATGAATATGAAGGATTTGGATGTATGAGACGTGTGAGTGTTGAAAGAAAGAGGCTACCAAGAGGAAATGGGCATAGCTGAAGGTGGGTGACTGCTGCCCCCTAAGGCTGAACTTTAAGGACAAAGTGGAAACTGCTCTTTGCCTCTTTTAGTCCCATTCCTGTTACCTGCTGACACACATTTAACATGTTCTAACACCCCCTACTCCCACCATGCCACTGCATACTTGTAGGCTGTTGCTCTTGTTTTTCCCCAGCACATTTGTACTGGGATTTTATTGAATTCTTGGTTTATACTGAGGTCACTTAACCATCATTCTAGATTAAATTTGGATATCTGCCTTTTAAGAACTACCAAACTAGACTTAGATACCTTAGCAGTACTTCTGCATTCTCTAAGTATCTCTGTCCTTATTACTTCATATATTTAAAAACAAATTATTTGTGTGTGCATTGATTTTCTGTTACTCCATGTGCTTCTCAAAAGTACAACATTCATGTCTTATATGTATCTTACTCTCCTAGAATTCAATAATATGCCCAACATATAGAGATTATTTGAAACAACTGGTGTTTGAATTAAACTGAATTGAACCAAAGTAGAAATAATTAGGATTCCTTAAAATTTCACTTGACAGAATTCCACCCAAAAGGAAATTTTATTTTTATTTTTTGTACCAGGAATTGAAGTCACAACCTTGTAGATATTATGAAATGGGTAGGAACTGTTCAAAAGGAAAGAGAAACTGAGAAGGAGAAAAGGAGAAAAAAGAAAGGGTAAAGGAAAAAAATATGTATATATGAGAGTTAAGATACTTATACTGGAGAGAAGTCAAGATGGCCAATCAGTGAGCAGCAAAATACAAAGCCTCCTGGGAGAAACAACTCATATGCCAGAATAAAACACCCTGGAGAGACTCAGACAGAGGGAGATGGATCTTCTTGACACAGGAAGAAATTAAAATGTAAAAAAGCTCATCAAATACCTCTGGACTACAACTGAAACAGCTAAAAATTACGGGACACAGCGTTTTCGCAGTGACCCGCCAAGTTTGCGCCAGCCTGAATTTATGCCAGCTTGAATCCATGCTAGCCAGCAGGGCTGCCCAAACTTGTTCCCGCCACCACTCACAGGAACCACAACAGTGCTGAAGTTGGAGGTTGATGAGCACAACACTGAGCGGAGCCAGCAAAGGGACCTTCATTAATCCATGGTCAATGCTGGGAATTAGACACTCCACAGGAAGGACATGACCAAATGGGCAGCATGTTGGAATTGGGCAGGAGGAGCCTGAACAGGGAGTAACTGACTTCAGTTGGTTGCTCCCTCCCCAGAGCAGATTCATGTGATTTGCTTGGACTGGGTCACAACCCTGGCTGGGACCCAATTAACTGTCCCAAATTGATTCCCTGTGCCTAGGACACACTAACCTTGTGAAGGCCCCTGAAGTTTAGCTGGCCCATTGGGGAGGGGCATGCATATGCAGCCCCTAATTACATCTTAGTGACAAGAGCAGGCAGGAGAGGGTGGAGGTCCCTTGCCAGCAGGCTTTGGGGGAAATGTGGCCAACAGGGAAGGGGGCTGGGACCTGCTCTGTAACCTGTGTGGAGGAAATCAGGGCCATGATAGGAGAGAGTGGCAAGAGGAGGCCACCAGTCCAGAACCCTGAGAGCACTGATCCAGGAGAGGGAAAAACAAGGGAGACTGAGGGCGGCAAACATGAAATATCAGACATGGCTTCAATGGACATTAAGAGATATCTTTGGGACCTTGTAGCCCAGCTCAAAACTCAAATATTAAATCAAGTAAAGCAAGATATGAGTAGAGTAATAAAAGAAATGCTCTCAGGAAGCATCTCTCAGGAAGATACAGATGGAAGAAGGGAGGAACACAAAAAAAGGAGAGAAACATTCAATAAAGAATATAAAATACATGAAGCAGATTCAAAGAGACTACCAGAAAATTAAAAACTCCATTGAAAGCTGGCAAAATGCCTTAAAAGAAACTAAGGATAGACTATCAAAACTTGAAGACAAGTTTTGCAAAGTGTGATCCTGAAAGGAAAGATCTCTTAAAAATAACAAGGAAACAGGCAGTAACAATACAAAGGCAAGAAGATGACAAGAGAATCTACAATTTAAGAATAAGAAGTGTGAATGAAGAAGCAGGAATACATACAGGTGAATGAAGAAGCAGGAATACATGCAGGCAAATTACAAGGGCTATTCATGGAAATAATTAAGGAAAACTTCCAAGCATGGGAAAAGAAAATGACATTTGGTTATGTGAGGCATACAGAACTTCAGCCACCTACAACCAAAACAGATCTACACCCAGATATATAATAATCAAGATACCAGAAATTTAATATAAAAACAGAATATTAAAAGCCATCAGAAAAAAGAAACAGATTACATATAAAGGTAAGCCCATCAGAATCATGGCTGACTTCTCAACACAGACCATTAGATCAAGAAGAGCTTGGAGCAAAGTGTTCCAAGCTCTGAAAGAAAATAACCTCCAGCCCAGATTGATGTACCCTGCAAAGCTGCCCTAGAAATTAATGGAGAAACAAGAAGCTTCCATGACAAAGAGGAACTGGGAGAGTTTGTGACCACCAATCCAACCCTACAGAGAATACTGAAGGACATTCTAGAGAAAGAGAAAAAAATACCAGGATTTTAGGAACTGCGGCGCCCTTTTCTGTCCATGTCGCGTCCTAGTCCATCCACGCCTTGTGACAATCGCTTCTCCAGGAAAAGGACGCTGCATGTGGGAATTGGGCACGGGGATCTTGAAATGTTTTGTACTGATAATTGTAATTTGTGTAGTTCACATGTGTATGTTTTTATGTAATGTTCAATATGAAGTCGAGGGTGGAGACTCCAGGGGGGTGCTGGAGGCCCTCTAGATAACCCCTTTGTGAGGACTGGTTGTGAAATTTTACCTTCTGTGAGTAGTATGAGAGAGTTTATACAGAGGCTTTAAATGGGAGAGCTCATGGAGGAGGATTTGCGGGGTTCCTGTGAGACAACTGCCCTGAGACACTGGACAGGCAGCCAAAGATGGGCAACTAGGACACATATGTTACAC